>LPNX010701045.1:61782-76484 GCA_001517045.1 Pseudotsuga menziesii
TCAGGTAGGGTTTAAGTCAAGTAGGTTAGGAAACTCTAAACCTCCTTGCATGTTCGATTATCTTGTTTAACATGGTATTTCTTCAGTACTGGATGAGATACAAAAATTCAAAATTTCATTTAAGAACTTAAACATAAGTAAGATGCGATCAATGTTTTATCAGATTCATTTTCATGCAACATATTAATTTTCCAGTAACTCCTAGCATTTATCCAGATCCCATATTCAATCCTAAAAAACATGGAGTTACAAACTTAGTGCGATTCCAGAGCCCCTCCCTCAATGCTAATACAATGATGTATTTGTAGGATAAACATTGGGATACAATGGCCAATGATCCGATGTTCCAAATATTATACTCAACATCAACTTGGAATGCTCCAAGGATTATGCCTAACACATCCAATTCTTATCTTTTCATGTGATTCATAGCTTCTTGCTCAACACAAATATTTCATAACTCATGTGCTCCAGAGCCTCTCACTCAACAAAAACATTAAAATACTCATGGGATCTAGAGCCTCTCGCTTAACGCAAAAATTAAATACTCATGTGTTCTAGAGCTTCTCACTCAACACAAAACATCCAATACTCATGTGCTCCAGATCTTCTCACGATACAAAAAACATCAAATACTCATGTTCCTTAGACCTTGCGCTCAACACAAACATCTCATCAATTAATTGCTTCAGGGTCCACGCCCAACACATGAAATCATATACATAAAACATATGTGATTGGATTACGGCCAATATCTCAAACAAATCATCATTATCATGTGCAGTGGGGTCTTATGCCCAATATACAAAATAAAACATCAAAGAAACATCATGAGTAATGGGGCTTATATGCATAAATGTTAGGTGAAAAATTTAGGATATTACATCCCTCCCCGCTTAGAACAACATCGTTCTTGGTGTTTTACAAGCTCAGAATGAAATCATGAAATAAGGCGGGGTAAGCCTCTCTCATGGTGGCTTCATTCTTCCAAGTAGCCATTATCGACCTCAAAGATCTTGCATTTCACTTTCAACTGGAATATGGTGTGCTTCATGAGATGCACCTCTCTCTCGTCCAATATATGAAGGGGTTCATGTACAAACTCCCCTTTAGGTTCCACCTATAACAAGGACCAATCAATCACATGTTTAGTATCATATACATATTTATTTAACAAGGATGTGTGGAAAATTTTATGAACTCTTATGTGAGTAGGTAAAACTAGTTCATATGCCACTGGCCCTCTCTTGTCCAGTATCTCAAAGGTTCCACAAAATATTGGTGCTAACTTTGCGCACCTTCCCAAGCTAAATGAGCTTATTTTTTCTTTTACTTTCAAGTAAACATGGTCACCTATCTGATAATATTTATCTTTTCTTTTCTTATCTGCATAACTCTTTCGGTGGTCTTGTGCTTATTTAAAGTTTAGTTGGACCTTGGTAACAAATTGTTCCAAGTCCTTTAGTAATTTAGGCCCTAACATGAGTCGATCCACCGAGTTATCCCAAGTAACTGGTGTTCTACACTTTTGTCCATAGAGTACCTCGAAGGGACTCATCTTGGTGAAGGTCTGGTATCTGTTGTTATATGTAAAATCTGCAAGATGTAGGTAATATTCCCACTTGGTGGGGTTGTTCATGACATACATCCTCAACATGTAGTATAAAATATATTTTACCCATTCTGTTTTCTTGTTATTATGTGGTTTGTATGCAGTATTAAAGTTCAACTCCATCTCTAATCCAAAGAATACGGATCTCCAAAAGTTCTTGATAATTTTTTTATCTTGATCCGAGATGATTTCCTTGGGTATCCCATGCAATCTGAATATCATGTTTAAGAGGATGTTGACAAAGTGTACTACCTTGTAGGTTAAGTTCATTGGAATAAAGTGTGCTACTTTTGATAAGTTGTCAACTACTACTAAGATAGAATCATTTTTCTTCTTACTCTTGTGTAGACCTGTAATAAAATCCATACTAATGACCTCTCACTTCTATTCTGGAATGGGTAATGGCTTCAGCAATTTCAAAGGATGTTGGTGCTCAGCTTTGACCAGTTGACATTCTTGAAATTTTGCGATAAAAAACTCTATGTCGGCCTTTAAGTTAGGCTAGAAAAAGTGTTTCTTTACTGCAGATATCATCTTTTGATATCCCAGATGCCCCGAGTAGGGTGTCCAATGAAATTCTGTGAGGATGCTGGACATGATGTCCCCTCCTTCCGGAAGATAGAATATTTCTTTGGACCACAAAAGTCCCGTTTCATCTACCTTGTACTCTTTTTGTTTCTAAAACAACCCATCCTCTTGGATCGTCTTGACAATTTCAACATAAAAAGGTTCAACTCCGTTGGCCATTTGTTAGGAGAAATATTTCACCTTCTGCGGACAGTAAGGTGTTCCATTGGTCTGAATGGTTCAGATCCAAAAAAAATGAAGGACAAAGGTTGAAGACCCTCCCTAGACACCATAGATACCTGGAATGTGATGGTTCGATAGTAACCCTATGTACCTGCAATCAGATTAAACACACAAACACATCAAAGATTCCAGAATATAATCTAATGATCCATGTTAGTGACTAAGGAATCTAACAACATATACATGTGGAATCAAACAGCAACAGTAATGTGGGACGGAAATCAGCTTTGCATTAAGATAAAATGAAGAAGTTTACAACCAATTAAGCCTTAGTGTTGACATGCATCTCCATGAAACCAAACACTCTCATCCCCATAAGCTCTAACTTTGCTCTCTATGCTCTCCAATGGCTTGGGCCAAGTGATCAATCCAACATCATAACAATACTTCAATGGTTCTCCCCTCAAACATGGACATGAGCTTGTATTTATAAGGCTCAATGGATAGGAATGGTTGAGATATTTGTGGATGAGGTGGCCTCTAAGATCCTAGTATGGGGTATCTCAAGATCAACTAACCCACAATGATAGGGATAAGGGAGGACATGAGGCTCATGATCTAGAAGCCTCGAGAAACTTCTCTTTTTCCCATTTTACCCAGGGTACCGCTTTTCTCCTTCAATGACAGAGCGGTTCAGGTAAGAAACGCTTATGGACTAAGGGCCATAAGCGGTGGCACCACTTATGGCTAATAAGGGATAGGCAGTGTGAGCAAGGTAGCACTCATGGATAAATGGTAAAGCACGGTGCTGAGTATTTTTGTGAAAGATTGACAAATGGTATGAGTTTCCACTCCAAGTGCTGGGATTAAGGGCAAATAGCTATGTTAAGAGTCTTATCACATGATGGTGACAGGATTTTGGTATAACACCATTCTAATCCTCTATTGTAAATATGAATTTGTTTGAATTAAAGTCACCTCAGATAATATATGAGCTCATTGATTTCAAGCATCAACAATTTTATTCTCCTTTCCCTTTATATGCTTTAGCTCGAAATGGTACTTGCTAAGGAAAGCCAACCATCTGTCCTACCTGGCATTTAGATACGGTTGCTCAAATAAATACTTCAGACTCATATTGTTTGTTATCATAAGAAATTTCTTCCCCATGAGGTAGTTCCTCCACATATTCAAGTTCTGGATGATGGATTCTGAATCAATATCATGGGTGGGGTAGTTCTTTTCGTGTTCTTTTAACTTCCATGATTCATAACAAATCACACAATTTTTCTGCAAGAGGAATCCTCCGATCCCTTCCTTTCTTGTATCCATACAAACAACAAAATCCCCATAGGGATCCACAATTTGTAGTATTGGTGTCATCGTCAAAATATGCTTAAGCTTCTGAAAAATTTCCTCGCACTTGGTTGTCCATAAGAACTTGTTCTCCTTCTTTTGCAAAGAGGTCATGGGACAAGCTATCCTTGAAAAGTTATCAATAAACTTTTGTTAGTAACTGGATAATCCCAAAAAGGACCCAATTTCGGTGACAGTAGTGGTGGTAGGCCAATCCTCTATGGATTTATATTTTTTGGGTCCACAACTATCCCCTTCATGGATATTATGTGACCCAAGAACTATATATGTGGTTTGTAAAAATCACATTCACTAAACTTGGCATAGATCTGGTGTTCACGTAACACCTGTAGAACTATGTGGAGATGCTCCTCATGTTCCTCTTTACTCTTAGAGTAAGATAGGATGTCGTCTATAAAGACCAAAAAAAATTTATCCAAGTATTTGATGAATATATTGTTCATAATACACATAAATTTTGAGGGTGCATTGGTCAACTCGAATGGCATTACTACAAACTCATAGTGGTCGTACTTCGTACAAAATTAAGTTTTATGAATATCCTCATCGTGAATCTGTACCTGATGGTATTTGGATCACATGTCAATCTTCAAAAATATCTTGGCTCCTCCTACTTGATCGAACAACTCATCGATCCTAGGGAGTGAGTATCAGTTCTTGATGGTCACCTTGTTAAGTTAGCGATAATTGATGCACATATGCATTGTACCATCCTTCTTCTTTACGAAAATTATCGGTGCTTCTGAAGGGGACACACTTGCTCAGATATATCCCTTATCAATCAATTATTGCAAATGCAGTTTGAGTTCTGCCAACTTTGGTGCACTCATGTGGTAAGGGATTTTGAAGACGGAAATGACCTTGGTGTCATTTCTATGGAAAAATCTAGGTCTCGTTTCGGTCCTAATCCTGGTATCTCCTCAGGAAACACGTCTGTGAAGTCTATGAGAAATGGAAAGTCCTCAATGTGTTGTTCTCTTTCAGCTTCTATGTCTTGGATGTTCACTACAAATAGTTTGTATCCTTTCCTAATGCACTTCTTTGCTTGTAAAGCAGATATCTTCCTTACATAAAATTTCTTAGGTATGCCTTCAATCTTTACCCGATTCCCTTGGCTATTTGTACACAATATTGAAATGTGTAAAAAATCAAGCATGACATGGTGTTGTTCCATCTAGTCCATGTCGATAAGTATATCAATCCTAAGGGTAGCATGTTCAAGTTTATCCTAGCAGGAAAATCATTTGTTTCTTACATCACAATCTCTAAGTATTTCAAAAAAAAATCATTTCATACTCGTGGTTAATTGCACCGGCTGGGGTCTCTCATGTTTAAATTTTTCTAGTTTACATACATCAACAATTTTAGGCAATGCATAGTTTCAACAAGCACCCGGGTCAATCAATTTTGAAATAGAAGAGTTGGAAATCGTACCTTCTATCTCCACCATGGTAGCTTGATGGTCTTCCTGTCGACCATCCAAGGCTACATAAATCCTCGTTGTTCTAGCTATGTCCTATACCATTCATTCTTCTTGTATGTTGTGCAAGACTCCATTGATTTTGTTCTTATATCCTCAGGCATAATCGGGCCCTTGGCATTTCACGCATTTTATTTGCAGTGGGGAAACATTGGCTCCCCCATTTACTGTTGGTTTGTGAGCATTTGGAGCTGGTACATATGGCTTCGTACCTGTCTTGTTGAAGTTCTTACTAGCTGGAAAACTGTTGTTTTGTTTTCTGTAAGGGGGTGGGTTGAAACACGGTTTTCTGTTTTCCGAGAATGTCCTATACCTGTCTCTACCTTTTTTAATGTTTTCTTTTCTCAGCTTCTCATGCTTAGAGAAAATCCTAGCTTTGTGTAGGGTGGTGTCCAATGTTTTAGGCATGTCAAATTCAATCCTCTCCCAAAAGTTGGGAAAAATAAATCCTAAAATTGTTGTATTTTCACTTTCTCGTCGTTTATGTATGACACATAATGTAACGGATCCAAAAATATGTTAATAAAAGAATCCATAGTCATGGAACCCATCCTTAACTCATGAAACTCTTTCACCTTTCTGTCGAAGAATCTTTCAGACATGTATTTTTCCTAAAATATTCTACAAAAGTTACTCCATCGTATTTGCTTTACCTCATATTTATTGGTATGCTTTAGGTCTCTCCACCATCTATCTCCTTTTCCATTTAAATTATAAATGGCTAGACGGGATTTCATCTCACTCAAGTAGTTTTGTACTTGAAAGTATTTTCTCATACCAAGAAGCCATTCTTTAGCTTTTTCCCTGGTGTTCATCTCCCCTTCATAGGTTGGGGCTCTTCTATTCCTAAACTCTCCTTAGAGGTTGTCATCATTCCTATGTTTCTTTCTACAAGGATAAAGGGAATTGTCACTAGAAAGACTGTGTTAATCTCTTTCTGGAGGTTGATGGGTGTGTTCATCTTTCCCTTCCTCCTTTGGGTTTTTGGCTCGTTTATGAAAGAAATCTTTCTTGAACTTGTTGTTTCAATGAGTGGGCTTTCCCTGTGGGCTTCATCCCATCATGTTCCACATCAAAGATTCATTAATTGGTTGCTGCTATTTTCTTTCATTCATATTATCATCCTTAAAACTATGTAACTCTTCTTGAAGACTTTGTATGGTTTTCAGTATATCAGAATTTAATTCAACCACTAATTCTTCTTCTCGTGTGGGGGTATTCAATTTTCCTTATCGGTTGTTCTCTTCTTCTGTGTTCATGATCTGAACTGTTCTTTGAATTCTGCAAGTTGGAATTTTAATAACAAGAAATTTTTTGTTAGTTACAAAATTTCAAAAACATAATTATTTTCTGCAACGAATGTTTGGCATGCCCATTAGGTCTCTTAGTGTTGAAACTAGGCTCTAATACCACTTGTAATGTCCCCAAAATTCGAAAAAGAAATTGTAGCCTAGTTAAATACCACCTATTCTTGACATTAATTCATCTTTTGTGGAATATGTTGGTCATTGGTTACTAAGTCAAAGTGTCATAAGTTGTCCTTACCTTTCTATCTATTTTCTTATGTAATGCTGATGTAATTATACACTATGTTTGTATTACTAGAACTAGTTTAAATGATTACCATGCTAGTGATTACTATTCATCATACATGTGCGTATGCTCGTTCAGTTGTATCTTACTTCCTGTTTAGCTATTTTTTCATTTTTTATGGATTTATTTATGGAAAGTTTTGACTTTCCTTTAACTGTCAAGGGGTGGAGTGGCATAATTTGTATCTCTTAAGTGATCACTCGAAGAGGTAAATGGTTCCACCTACTGTTACGGGGTTTACTTAGTTCATTATTGAACTAATGCAAATTTCCCCTTTTAGTGCAAGTTAAATCATTGGCAGAATCTAGCTACAACAACTAAATGTGACATCCTATGACATACTATCTATGCTACAATATCCTATGCCTATCGAAGACAAAAGGACTAAACTCCTGGCCTAATTGTTCCTACTTCCATTGTTTACGCAAAGTTGGGGTTGTAAGACCCGAATCTTTATGGTTGACATTATTATTGTGGATTGAGACTATGATAGTTTGTATCCATTTGATATAAATTTATAACATGTGAATAACAAAGTGTAAAGCCTAGGTTTCGATCTTGGATCCTTTAAATGAATACGTTGTTTAATAGTTGGATTGTATTATGTATAACATTGGTTGGTAGTAAATAGTAGAGAAATCTGATATAATAGTTAGGCCTAGGGATGAACCTTAACATGTCTCGATGGCAGGCATGTTGTGCAGAGAATTTTATAATGGAAA
The DNA here is from genome assembly GCA_001517045.1 of Pseudotsuga menziesii. Lineage (NCBI taxonomy): Eukaryota > Viridiplantae > Streptophyta > Pinopsida > Pinales > Pinaceae > Pseudotsuga > Pseudotsuga menziesii. The sequence continues at coordinate 69,317 of LPNX010701045.1, forward strand.
TTACTATTTGGGTTTTGTTTAAGAATTATCTTCGTTATGTTATTTGTAGGTTTAGGGATTAGATATGTTAATATTTTTATCTTAATTATTCTATAATGGTTTAAGTTTTAGTATTTAAATCTATGTTTTATGCACAGTTATGTATAATAGTTTCGATGGGTGAAATAATAAGCAAGCCGAAAATATGTAATCTGCCAGCAATGGAAGATGTAGAGTTGGATTTTAATTAGTTCCTTGGTTGATAGTTTATTAATTAATTTTAATGTGGTTTATATACATATAAAATCTGTTTTAACTCTTGTATTTACGTTGAACAATAACCAGGATATGTAGCTAACTTAATTAATCTGGACTCTGTTCAAACAAATATTTCCCTTAGAGAAGATTGAATTTAACATGTAAATGATGAAAGAATAATGCACAAATAAAAGAGACCATATTCTCCCATGGTTTTGAAAACTGATAAAACAATAGGTGACAGTCTATCATTACATAACATGAATAAGATCTATATTTCCTTAACTATAAAATCATGTTTAAGTAAACAAAATAACCTAGCTACAATAGACAGATACTATTTATCCTTCTGGAATTTAATCCATTCATTTAATAAGAAAACCTGTGTAAATTATAAGGAAGATCAAGAAACCTCATGCCTGCAAGTTGAAGTTACTTGAATGGATAGAAACCCTGCACACTCAAACACACATCATTAGCAAGGATATAGATAGTTCTGACCTTTATTCTGATAACCGAATAACTCGGCAACTACCACATTACACCCAACCATGACTCGTAACCATTCCTGGTTTCAATCTGGATCCCCTTGAGATGGTTCCAACATGAAAGTAGCTTAGAGCTCCTAAGGTAAGGCTTCCCTATATGGGATAACAGGTTTTGTATCAGTTTTCTTTTTGACTTGGGAAAAAAGCTCTCTAAGAACTCTCTTAAGAATAATCAGGTAGAATCATGGAATAATCCAAAGATCCCCAAGCCTCTCTTTGGCTTGGGTCTTTATAGACATACTTTTCAAGAAAAAGGGAAGTTAAATCAAGAATCATTTGTTTTCTTGAAATAACCCTTTTTACTTAATTTAGGTAAATTTAATATTTATTTAAGTTAACTTAGGAACTTTTGAGTGGTTCCTACTTTGACTCTTTTAAGTATTTAATATTGAAATAATATTAGTAATAATAAAATATATAAATCCTTTCATTATTATTCATAGTTACTAGTATTATTACTTGTACTTACTCTTATATATATCTTTGTTAACATTTTTATTTTAGGTATCATATAGCATAATCCCTAATCACATAACACTTTTCATTTTAGATTATAGTCACTTCTTAATTAAGTCCTTCAGGTAGGGGTTAGGTCAACTAGGTTAGGAAACTCTAAACCTCCTTGCATGTTGTATTACCTCATTTAACATGGTAGTTCTTTAGTACTTGATGAGATACGGAAATTTGAAATTTCATTTAAGCACTTAAAATAAGTAAGATGCAATCAATATTTTATCAGATTCATTTTCACTCAACATATTAATTTTTCAGTAACTCCTAGTGTTTATCTAGAGCCCATACTCAACGCTAAAAACATGGAGTTACAAAATTAGTGAAATTGCAGAGCTCCTCGCTCAACACTAATGCTAGGATGTATTTGTAGGATAAACCTAGGGATACAATGGTGAAAGATCCAATGTTCCAGATCTTATGCTCAACATCAACTTGGAATTCTCTGGGGATTATCCCCAACACTTCCAATTCTTATCTTTTCATGTGCTTCAGAGATTGCACTCAACACAAACCTGTAATCAATTATGTGCTTTAGGGTCCATGCCAACACATGAAGTCAGATACATAAAACATATGCAATTGTCTTATGCTCAATATATCAAACAAATCATCATTCTCATGTGCAGTGGGATATAATGCCCAATATACAAAATAAAAAATCAAATCAACATCATAAGAAATGGGGATTATGCCCATAAGTGTTAGGTCAAAAATTTAGAATATTACATTCAAAAACTATTTCATTTATGATTACCTATAATATTTTTAATTAATAAAAGAATAATCCATTACATCTATTTTTGACTTCTTGTAAAAAATATTAAAAAAGAATAAGAAAAAATTATTTAAATTTGGTATATTACATACACCTCCCCTTAGAGGATAACAACATCCTTAGTGTTATTATTCTTTTGTATTTATTCTCCCATATATTCATCTTTAAATAGGATCATATATGCCTCCTGCGTATCACTTTCAAATTCCTAAGTGGACTCTTCCGGACTAAGGTGCTTCCATTTCACCTTAACTTGTCTAATGGTACGGTTCTAGAGAAAAAGTTATCTCCAATGGAGAATACACTTCGGTCCCACATGGAACTCTTCTTCAGGTTCCACGTGTATAACATTCCAATCAATCACATGAGTAGCATGAAAAACATGAAAACCATTATGTAGTTTAATCGTAGGTGGTAGGGCTAGATGGTATATTATCGACCCTATTTTTGCCGAAATTTTAAACAACCCACAATATCTGAGTTCCATTTTAAATACTTACCTAGTTTAGGGATATTTTTTAGGGTTTTACCTTTATATATACATGCTCACCTACCTAAAACTCTTGAGGATTTCTTTTTAAGTCGACATAACTTTTTTTCTTGTCTTGGGAAGCCTTCATATTTTGTTATACCTTTTTAATTGTTAGTTTCATATCCTTTAACAATTAAGGTCCTAACATTAACCTATCAAATGGACTACTCCAAGAAATTGGAGTGTTACATTTGTGTCCATACATAATTTCAAAGGGACTCATTCCAGTTGATACTTGAAAATGATTATTGTAAGAAAATCCCACTCAATGTAAGTAATACTCCCACTTACTTGATTTGTCAATTACATACATTCTAAGCATATATTCTATGACTTGGTTTAATCTTTCAGTTTGTCCATCTGCTTGAGGATGATACGTAGTGCTAAAATTTAATTGTGTTCCTAGTCCTTCAAAAAAATCCTTCCAAAAATCCCCTATAAAATTTACATCTCTATATGAGATTATTACCTTAGGTACATCATGTAACCTAAAAATTTCTTTCATAAATGTATCTGCAATATTAACAGTCTTATAAGTAGATTTTACTCAAATCAAATAGTTTTCTTTACTTAATTTTTTCCACCACAACCATGATTGAGTCGTGTTGTTTGAAATTTCTATGTAAGCTTGTTATGAAATCCATGCTGATTATTTTTCATTTCCATTCCAGAATGGGTAGTGGTTGCAGTAACCTTGCTGGATGTAGGTGTTCTTCTTTTACCTGTTGGAATTTGATGCAACAAGCTAAATATTATGCTACCTCTTTTTCCTGTTAGGCCAAAATAAGTCCTTTTCTATCATATTGATAATATTTGGGTATCCATTATGTCCTGAATATGGTCATTTATGTAACTCATTCATAACATTTAATCTAATTTTTGTTGCAATTGGTATGTATAGTCTGTTTTTATTTAGCAGTAATCTTGTTTTTTTCAGACTAAAATCTGTTTGTTTTTGGTTCCTTTCATTTTCAACAATATTTTCCTTTAGTTTTTGGTATTTGTTATCAATATTTTCTGCATTTAAGATTTGATTTTCTAAATCTGATTCGTAGCTACTGCTTGTGAATAGTAAATTTGCATGACGACTTAAATCATCCACAACTTTGTTCTCTTTCTCTTTTATAGGTTTTATTTCGAATTCATATTCACTAAAAAATGACAACCACCTAGCTTGTCTATAATTTAGGTTTTTTTAATCAAACAAGTAATTTAAACTTATGTTACCTCACATTAGAAAAAAATTCTTTCGATGAGGTAGTGTCACCAAATATTCAGTGCATTACAACAAGTTCTATGTCATGTGTAGCATAGTTCTTTTAATGTTCTTTTAACTTTCTAGATTCATATTCTGTGACATAGTTTTCTTGAATTAACACCATTCCTAATCCTTCCTTACATGTGTCAGTGCAAACGATGAAATATTTAAAGAATGTGTAGCATAGTTCTTTTAATGTTCTTTTAACTTTCTAGATTCATATTCTGTGACATAGTTTTCTTGAATTAACACCATTCCTAATCCTTCCTTACATGTGTCAGTGCAAACGATGAAATATTTAAAAGGATCAACAATTTTTAAGATGGGGGCAGTGGTTAATATGTGTTTTAGTTTATTAAAAATTTGAGTATACTTTTCAATCCAATCAAATTTCTTACCTTTCTTATGTAGTGAAGTTATGGGGTAGGTTATCTTAGAAAGTATTTCAATAAACTTTCGGTAATAACCCATAATCCCCATGAATGATCTTATGTCAGTTACATTTTTAGGAACTGACCATTTTGTGATAGCCCTAATCTTGTCCGGGTTGACAAATAAACCATCTTTAGAAACTACATGTCCTAGATATTGAATTATGTCTTTAAAGAAATCACATTTCCTAAAATTAGCAAACACTTGTTGTTCCCTTAACAGTTGTAAACTTAATTATTCTTAGGCATTCTTCATGTTCCTGTTTATTCTTTGAGTAAATCATCATGTCGTCGATTAAGACGACTACGGATTTATATAAGTAGTTACTCATAAAAATATTCATTAAGAACATAAATGTTGCAGGTGTGTTTGTTAAACTATATGGCATAACGACAAACTCGTAATGAGCATATTGGGTTCTAAACGAGGTTTTAAAGATGTCTTCATCCTTAATGTGTACCTGATGGTATCTAAACCTTTGATATAATTTGGAGAAGATTATTTCCCTTCGAAATTGATCGAATAGATCATCTATTCGGGGTAAAGGATATCTATTTTTAATAGTCATATTTTTTAATTATTGATAATATATGCATAATCTCAGAGTTCCATGTTTCTTCTTTACAAATAAGATCGGTGCTCCCTAAGGGGAAACACTATGCCAAATGTATTTTTTATCAATTATTTCTTGCAATTGTGATTTAAGTTATGTAAGTTCTATTATATTCATCCTATAAGGATAATTTGAATCTAGTATCGCTCGTGGTACCAGATCGATTGTAAATTCTATGTCTCATTTCATAGGTAGTCCAAAGACTTCTTCCAGAAAGATGTCTTTAAAATATTTTAGGATTGGTATATCCTCTATTTTAATTTTTTTATCATTATCCTTGTCATCCACTACGTAGACTAAAAATACTTTACATCCCTTATGTACATATCTTTTCATCTGCAAGGAAGATATTTCTTGGATCGTAACCTTTCTGGGAATTCCTTTTACTTTAATTGTATTTCCATTATCATCCATGCATGTAAATTTTTTATCATAATAGTTCAACATAACCCTTTTTTCCTGACCAGTCCATTCCTATAAACAAATCATAAGAACCTAATGGTAACATATTCAGATCAACATATGTATTCAATTAATTCATCATAATTTCATAGTTTTTCACATTACTAGTGACCTTCTGTTTGGTACCTATGCCTAACTGTACTAGCCTAGAATTTTCAAAATTTTCTTCTGACAATTTACATATTTCAACAATCCTAGGTGATACATAACTCAAACTTGCGCTTAGATCAATTAGTATAGAAATGGGTTGAATTTTAATCATACCTTTGATTTCAACCATTGAATCTTGATGGTTTGCTTGCTGATTCTCCATTGCAACACTGATTCTGGGCATGCTTCTCGCCATATCTCCAACTCTAACATCTTCTTGATTTGAGTGAATATTATTAATTTTGTTTTCTTATCAGACAATCCTTAAAATAACGTGGCTTGCCAAATTTCCCGCATTTTAATGGTTCCTTGTGTGCACTAGTTTTATTAAAGGTAGTGAGAGGTTCTCTATCTTTTCCTATGGGGTTTTGTGGTTTAAAACCTTTATAATTATTTCCTTGATACCCTTTATAATTATTCTGAGTAATTTTGTAAAACTTAGTATTTTCTTTCTTTGATCAAATTTGACACTTTTTTTTGTTTTCCAGTTAGGTATATTTTCTCTTTTATTCTTAATATGATCATAACAGAAATTTACTTTTCTTATTTCTTCTTCCAACGTCTTTGGATTGAATTACTCAGTCCTATATTTAAACAATAGGCAAGCAGCTGAGAAATTGTTGTATTTTTTGTTTTCCATCTATTATATATTGTACATAATGAAACAAACTTAGGAATTTACTATAGTTCTTCCATGTTCATAACACCTAACCTTAATTCATAAAATTCCTTATCTTTTTCTTTATAGTACTATTCTGAAATATACTTTTGTTTAAAGTGATTCTTAAAGGTTTTCCATGTTACGTAACATTATTTTATACCTTTTACCTTTTTTATATCTTGCCACAAAATATGTGCTTTTCTAGTTAAGTTATAGATGGCCATTTTTGCATTTAGTTCATTGAAGTAATTATAGATATGGAAATATTTCTTCATTCTAGATAACCAAGATTCCACTTCTTCCCCTTTATCGATCTCACTGTTAAACATAGGAGGTTTAATATTTTTAAATTCCCCATAATTTTCTTCATAAGGTTTGTACTTCCTTTCCTTTTGATTACCATCACTACTTTCACTAGAATCCTGATGTTTTTTTGTATGGTGCTTGGTTGATTCCTCACTGGAATATTCAACCCCATAATTAGAAAATTCCAGCTTCCTTCCCTTGCATTTGTAAGGTGTATATTATTTCCATATTAATTACATGTTCTTTATGTTTCTATTTTTTGTTACTGTTTATTTTAGCTAGCAAAATATTATTTAACTCCTCTTGTGCTTTCTCTATATGTTAATTATCTTCTCTAACTCTTTTTAATTATGTTATTATTTATTTAACAGTTCATTGTAACTCATATGGATTTTCATTTTGAATCTCATTAAGATTTACCCAAATTTCAGCCTCCCTTAGATTACCCTCTTCATTGTTCACATGATTTATAGGATGAGATTCTTCTTCTGCTAACATTAATACATCTGCCATAATTACCTACAAAAACAAAGTTATTATTCTCTTCCTGTTTCACAAAAGAATCAAACCACAATAGATTAAAATAAATTTTTTGGTTTTATCAGTTTCAGTGTTGGGCTTGTTCAGGACAAGTGTTGTAACTATGCTCTGATACCATTCTGTCACTAACTTATAATTTCC
>LPNX010701045.1:77995-90674 GCA_001517045.1 Pseudotsuga menziesii
TGACAAGTTGTACACTATATTTTTACATGGCTATCGACAATCTTTCGTAACACCTTAAGGTGATTTTTTCGACACTTTTTACATTTATCTTGTTACATGTGTTAGCTAAGGGTTTCCTAGACATAATAATGGTTTTTCCATTAGTTGTTGCATCCAAAAATTATTAGGAATAAAAGGGAGAGTATGGTGTTATACACCATAGTATTGATCCCCTTACCAAAGCATCAAAATCATACTATGTTCAGCCTAAGGTATAACTATGGTCTTGCGCAAACTATAAAGGAATGAAGTTGTAAGTGATTAAATCAAATGTTTCCAAAGTTGAGAGTTATGGTGTTTATAACATAGTCAAGATTTATTTATGGTAATACTATCATCAAGATGTTTCATAACAATGTTTTAACCATGTGATAACTTGGGAGTTCAAGGTTATGATTTGGTTTGACCTTTTGCATTAAAGTTTTTTCCTTGTTGCGAGTTAACAACGCAGCCAGGATTTTAAGAGATCACCTGAGATTTAATCTATGAACTCCAATTGTATTACACCCTAGTCAAGGGTTTTGATAAGATTTTATTTTTGTTTTGGTCTCTCTGAATGTTTAATTTAATTGGTTAACATATTCTGAGGTTTTTGGAAGAATATCTTCCTTACGTGGCTGCACTTATCAACTTCACCCATTAAGTCTTACCGAGATTATTAAATGTGTCTTTACTGGTTGCTTCTGAGGTGTGTTGGATGTTTTTGGTTCATGTTAAAGGTCGCCACTAGACTCATCCTTACTAGTTGTTGTGTAAAGAACCCATACCATATTCCATGTTTGTTCAATTTCCTTTAACCTTGTAAGTGTTAGGTTATCTCTGCATATAAAATGATACACATTCTTTTAACTCTCATGGAGTAAATAGTAATTGGTACAACTATTTTTCTTTGCAGGCATAATGGGGATAAGTGTGTCTAGGAGGGTTCCACCCTTGTCCCTCTCTACAATTAGATAAGGTAAATCTTTTAATTCATTCATTTAGTGTTTTCACTCTTTCAATTAAAATTTAATATGATTCTAATTGCAATTTGGGTGCTTGTAGGTTTGGTGAAATGATGAGGGTGGTGAGAGGGTCACCTCCTCCGCTACTTCCCAACCCAAGGTGAGTGTATGAAAACTTTACTTTGTTTATTAATTATTTAAAATCCATCTTCATTTATCTGGTATTTCTTAATGCTTGGGGTTCAGGTGGCTCTTGGTTCGGATTTGTAGCCATGTAGGAGAAAAGAATTTCACCATACTCAAGATAAATGTAGACTATAGTTTATGGTGTCACCCTTATGGGTTTATAGTTTACTAGATAGAGGGATTCACATCCTCCTTGTTCCCTCGTTCTCTTTTAAATACCTTTGCATGTATATTGTTTGGATTAACATAATTTTGGTGGTTCCATCTTCGATGGGCTCACCACCTCTTAGGATCATCGTTGGTTTTGAAACTTGTTTACAAGTTATAGTATTCAGAAACAATGGATTCCATCTTCAATGGACTTACATCAACTCGGTTTCGAACCCTGTATGTTTATTTTTTATATTTAAATAATGAAAGAGACCCATAGCGTCTGTGAAAATATCTTATTGATGTGTTTCTTAATGTTAAATAAAATACATGTCATGAATTTGTTTCTACAAAATAAATAAAATGAGCATGCTAGGTTCTGTACCATTCTATTGTTTGAGTTTTGGTTTTTTTAATGATAGTTCTGTCATGATTTTTGTTTATACAATGGATTCCATCTAACGATGGTATTACTTTCATGTATGGATATTTTGATGGTTTCACTATTTACAAAATATTTGTAACTCGATTATAATATGTAGAATATATTTTGTTTTAAAATAAAGATTAAGCCTCAGGTTTAGTTACTCATATGATGAAGTTGTGCAAACATGAGATAGAATCGTGAGAAAAACGTGGTGGTTGTATTAGATCTAAAATATTTAGTTTAATCACCTGGATTTTAGTTGTGAACTGCCACTAACTGATAATTGTATTATTATTATTTTTATTATATTTATAATTCTTCCACTTGATCTTTGTAAATATTGATATTGTCAATATCGATTTGTATTGAGGTTTTCAATATGAGATTATTTTGATATGTTTTATCTTGGATTTACCTAAGCCTCATGGATCTTATTCTATTGAGAAAGGGGCCTTCTGATATACCACTGCGTACGTGAAGTACCTTTCGATATACCTCAAGGGTACGTGAAAGGTTGTTCTATATACCAGTAATACATGGAAGAACCGCACGATCACTGGGATGTATTGCAAGAAAATAATGATAACTCCTACATTTAAAGACGCCAGAACACGTCTCTAACTTATCACACCTTTCTACAAATTTTAACCTGAATCTAGCACTTAATTTTATCTTTTGTGGTTAGGTGAATGAATGAGGCAAGTACTAAAAAAGTAAAAATATGCAACGGTACTCAAGAAAATATTTTAATTTCACTTTTTGCAAAATGTCCTACTTAAGGAAGAAATAGAGGATTGGTTTCTACTTATCCAAAACAAATAAATCCCAATGAAACTATATTCTCAAACCTATTACAAGCAAACAAATACTTCAAAATGAAAAAAACAATTAAAAGGAAAGGGATGAAATATCTTTGAAAAGAAAGCCTACAATGACTAATGAACACACTATATTTTTAAAAATTATTCAAAATGAAAGCAAGATCCAAACAACAAACTTTTTCCTTTTTTGTTTGAGAAGAAAAATATATAGAAAGCAACCAGAATGTGAACATATGAAAGTCTATAAGACTAATCAAGTCATTAACAATTCATACCTATGCTTAATATTTTAAATTTTCTCTCAATTTTAAAAAAATCAAATATGAATATGATCTTAAATCAAACTATGAGGAAAATAAAAGTGATACTAGTCTCTTTTCAGTTGCCTAAACAACATTTAGAGATCTTATTACAAAACCGCTTTTCAAAAACTTCATCTTCAACCAAAAATCAAATAGACAAGAATCTGATAATCCAAAATCAACTAGTCCTTGAAGGTATAAACCAATCAAGATTAAAACGCTTTGAAGATTTTGATTTACAAATGAAACTTTCAGGGCCTAATTCAAACAAATTTAAGAAATTGAAATGCAAATGCCAAATTTCAAAATAAAATTGGGATTAAAACCCTACCTGGCACCAATGATTGATAGTAGAGTATAGAGAATTATTGATACAACACCACACTTTTCCAACATGAACATAGCGATGGCACTACTCCCTTTCCAATGGATAACTGCAGTGGCACTTCCTATTTCCTTTGAAGAAGGTGTTGTGGCCTCTCTTTAAAAAATTCCCAAGTGTGGCAGCTCTTATATATTTCAAAACAAGATACAAGGAAAAAAAAAGATGTTATATGTCAAGAACTAGATCCAAATGATAATAATCAGAAATAATACGAAGCATAAAAGGTATATTAAAGCATATCAAAGAAAATATAATCAATTTCAAATCAAATATAGCTAATCAAGTAGTAGATTTGACATATTAAGAAATTGCAATTTGAAACAAGGTAAGAACAAAGAGTAACCAATAATTCATAACTCTCTCTAGAAAAGTCACCAATTTTGTTTATGGAAATACTCACCTTCAGCGGTCAGAAGTTCTTTCCCTAGCATGAAACACTCAAAGATAGAACAAAGGAGTCACAACAAATAAAAGAACTTTCCCTAGCTAATATCAAATAGATGTCTTGAATATACTCTTTTACCTCTCACAAACTATAACCGGTTGGCCTTTGGAGTGTTTGATCTTCATAGATTATCGTTCAAGACACACAACAAAGCACATACACTAGATTAGAGTAACAAGTGTAATAGATTATCTTATTCCGATGACTAAGTAGTTCAACAATGAAAGTAACATTTATTTGCATAAATGAAATAGAGAGAGATATTAAAACCAAATCCTTGGTGTTTATAATTCCCTTCTCAAGTAAAACTTGTCACCAAAGCTTCAAACTTGCCTAGCAATTGTATGGCACAACCTCGGCTAGATTTGGACAGAGTTTATATTCAATAACATGTTACTCGTCCCTTTACCCATGGGGGATGAGACAATATTTATAGCCATGAGAGGATATATTAGTTTGAGGATATCATGGGTGAGGTGGGGGGAGGATCCTATAAGGATGGATCTCTATCCCAGGTGGTCCAAAATGTTAAGGACAAGGATTCCACAAAGTCAATATTTGAGAAGCCTCTCGAAGCTTCTTCTTTTACCTTTAGAACTCAAGCACCTCTCTTTGTATACAAAGACATAGTGTTATCCATGGAGACCCTCTCATTCCATGAAGGTAAGTGGCGGTGGAACTGCTTATTAATCAAGGTAAAAATGAATTACGCCTAGAGGTATTTCACCTCAATCATGGGAAAAGTGCAGTGGTGGCCAAAGGTATAAAATCACTGATCCTTGTACATTTTTAACTTCACAACTTGAGGATTTGAGAAAAATACTGATACTTGGGTCTCATTACATAATGATGATGATAAATATGTGTAACATGGAATCATTTCTTCATTCTAGTTCACCAGGCTTTCTCTTCTTCCCCTTTTTCGATCTCACCCTTAAACATAGGAGGTTTAATCTTTTTAAATTCCCTAGAAATTTCTTCATAAGTTTTGTACTTCTTTTTATTTTCATTAGTGTCACTCCTTTCATTATAATCCTAATATTTTTCTGTATGGTGCTTGGTTGATTCCTCATTACAAAATTCATCCCTATGGATGGAAAATTCCAGCTTCCTTCCCTTACATTTGTAAGGTGTAGAGTTTTGCATATTAAGTTCAAGTTCTTTGTGTTTCTCTTTTTCATTACTGTGTATTTTAGGTAGAAAAATATTATTTAACTCCTCTTGTGCTTTGAGTATATGCTTATTATCTTCTCTAACTCTTTTTAATTATGCTCTTAATTATTTAACATTTCGGTGTAACTCATATGGGTTGTCATTTCGAATCTCATTAATATTTACCCAAATTTCACCCTCCCTTATATTACCATCTTCATTGTTCACAGTATTTCTAGGATGAGATTCTTCTTCCGAAGACATTCCTACAGATGCCATAATTTCCTGCAAAAATAAAGTTATTCTTCTCTCCTTGTTTTGCAAGAGAATCAAAACACAATAAATTAAAATTAGTTTTCCAGTTTTATCGGTTTAAGTGTTGGGCTTGTTTAGGCCAAGTGTTGTAACCATTCCCTGATACCATTATGTTCAAAACCTACAATTTCCACAATAAAAACAAAAGTTTGGATATATATCTAAATAGTCTTTTACCAATGATTAATGCAATATTGATTGTAGTGTAAATACCATGGCATGTGACTGTAAAGTATCTTATACTTGTTTCTTACTGATCTTTAACAAGTTATACACTATGAAGATGTTTCATAGTTATCGAAAATATGTCATCACACCTAAAGGTGATGTTTTTGACACTTCTTTACATTTTTTTTGTTACATGTGTTCTCTAAGGGTTACCTATCAATACGATTGGTTTTTGCATTAGTTGTCGCATCCTAAAATTATGAGGAAGGGAAGGGAGACTATGGTGTTAGGAACCATAATCTTGAATCCCTTAACAAAGCATGAAAATGATACTATGTTTGATCTAAGTTATAACTATGGTATTGCGCAAAGTGTAAAGGAATGAATTTGTATGTGCTTGTATCAAATGCTACAAAACTTCAGAGCTATGGTGTTTATACCATAGTCGAGATTTATTTATGGTAATACTATCGTGGAGATGTTATATAACCATTTTTTGACCATGCGATAACTTGGGAGGTACAAGGTTATGAATTGGTTTGACCTTCGCATTAAAGTTTTGTCTCGACTCTGATTTGACAGTGCATCCATATTTTTAATATCTCGCTTGATATTTAATATCGACACTCCAGTTGTCCTACTTGCAATTCAATGGTTTTGATAGGGTTTTTTTTATTTTTTATCTTGTCTGAATGTTTCATTTCACTTGTTAAATTGGTATGAGGTTTTTGGAAGAAACTCTTCCTTCCATGGTTGCACTTAGTAGCTTCACACATTAAATATTATCCAAATTGTCAAATTCCTTTATCAGTTTCTTCTAAGGTTTGTTGGAGGTTTTTGTTTGTGTTAATGGTCTCCACAAGACTTAGCCTTGTTGGTTGCAACATAAAAAAATCATACCATCTTTCATGGTCGTTCAAATTCCTTTAACTTGGTAAGTGTTATCTTATCTCTTGTTGATTGCATGGGCAGACCCGGGTTTACTATAATCAATCAACAACACCCTTAACTCACTGGCCCTTTCGGCGACAGACCGCGAAGTGATCTGAAGTCTCACCCGAAGTGAATCTAATGGGTTGGCCAAGACTCAAGTGTCTTGGACCAGGTTCTGTGCATCCTACTTTTCCTCTCTCACTCCTATGAGCCACAAGGTCAGCTATATCTGCACGTCGCACATCCCCTTCTACTCGCAGCCCTTTTAGCTGTGCGATTATTATCCACGCGCAAATCGCACGGATTCTTCCCACGTCGCGCAACTTCCACTTACTCACAATATCTCCAACTGTATCGCATCTCTGTGCACCGCGAGACACCCAACCTCTCCTCAACGCTAATCCCTCAGCTTGCAGTCTCGCGCACCACAGCTCCTCTGTCGGTGCAATATCGCCTCTCTGCGATATCCTACCACCACGACTTTGCACTCTTAGCGTTGACTGTGTCAAGGTGCGAAACTCTACTTCCCAGAAGTTATATTGTGATTAAATGGTCATTAGAAACAGACGTAAAGGAGTCTTTAAACAGCTTACTAGAATACTTCAACTTATCTCTATCATCTTGCATTATCACGAGCGGAACAACCCATACATTCACTTACTGCAGCTAACATCATATGCATAATAACCAGTAACAATAAGAAAGTACAATCACATTCATGCAACACATAACACGCAGATTTAACGTGGTTCACCCCCAGGATGGGAGCTACGTCCACCAAACTGTGCTTCTGTTATATATCTCGAGGGAAATTAGCACAGTTCGTTGCACCGCATACGCAGCGCGAGATCTCTTCTAGATCTCTGGTCTATTTCTATCTCTATATTTCCTTTCTTTCAATAGATCCTTCCCTCTCTTTCCTCTCTGTGGATGGTTACATACAGACTCAAATGACTCATAAACAAGCTAAGTGTCTGGATCGTTACAACATAGTCTGTCTGACTGACTCCTGAGTCTATTACAAAAATAATCTACAGACCGACTAACGACTCATCCTACGATCCAACCAACTGGCTAACTGACTGATTAGCTAACCCTTTACAATACAAAATGCAAGCTTTTATAGGCGGCCCGAAGGTCTCGCTATTACAACAATGTGGGCCTGTCCCAATAGTAAACCCATACCCTAATTAGTGACAGTCGGTCCTCTCTGTCCTTGAGGTAGCCGCTTCCTGTCACACCACAGCTCTCTGCAGTCTTCCATGCTTCCCGGCACTGACCATGGGTACTATGCACTGCTTCTCATTTCTGTCCTTCACCTTCAATGCTTGAGCCTCGTTGCTCCTTCTTCTTTATGAGGGTCGCTGAGCCCTCCTGTCTTCCGCCGCTGCCTTCAATGCAGTGGTTGAGCTTTCTTCTCTCGGCCGCTCGGGTACCGTTGCCTTCTTTACTTTTCTATCCCAAAAGTCATGGTTTCCGGCTCTGCTCTCCAGCTGGAAACATGCTACAGCATCGTAGCTCTGCCTTGTCCTCTTTCCGCCAAAACTTATCTCTCCACCAAAACTAGCAGCTTCTTCTGTAGCTGCGGGACCCTGCTCGAACATCTCTACAAATAAATTGATCCACCTTATTTTAACTCTGGGGCATTAAAAAATAATTGGTATAGTTGTTTTTATTTGCAGGAAGTGGAGGGATAAGGGCATTGAGGATGAGCTAACCCATGGTCCTCTCTGCAATCAGATAAGGTAAATATTTTAATCCAGTCATTTAGTGTTTTCATTATTTCAAATAAAATTTAATATGATTCTAAATGCATTGTGGGTTCTTGCAGGTTTGGGGAAAATGACGAGGGTGATGATAGGGTCACCTCCTCCCATGCCTACTGCTTCCCAACTCAAGGTGAGTGTATGAAAACTCTACTATGTTTATCAATAATTTAAAATCCATCTTCATTTATCTGATATTTCTTAATGCTCGGGTTGTAGGTGGCTCTTGGTTGGGATTCGTAGTAGTGTAGGATGAAGGCATTTCTCCATACTCAAGATAAATGTAGTCTGTAGTTTAAGTTTTAACCCTTATGGGTTTATATGTTACCAAATAGAGGGATTTGCGGTCTCTCTATTCCATCGTTTTCTTTTAAATCCCTTTACATGTATATTTTTTGTATTAAAAAAATGTTGTGGGTTCCATCTTGAATGGGATTAACACCACTTAGGGTCAACGTTGGTTGTAAAACATGTTTACAAGTTACTGTTTTTTGAAATAGTGGATGTCCTCTTTGATGGAAATACAACCACTCAGTTTCAAACCATGTATGTTTATTTTTTATATTCAAATAATGAAACCGACCCCTAAGGTTTATTCTAGATTCATATTGGTGCATTTATTGATGTTAAAGATAATACCTACCACAAAATTTATTTCTACAAAATAAGTAAAATGACCCCTTTAGGGTATGTACCAATCTATCGTTTGAGTTTTGGTTGTTTTAATGATTTTTTTCATCACAATTTTTGTTTGTAAAATGGCTGCCATCTAACGATGGTCTTACTTCTGCATATGGATATTTCGATGGTTTCATTTTTTATAAAATATTTGTAACTTGATTGTAATTTGAAGAATAGATTTGTTTTTAAAATAAATATTGAGCCTCAGGTTTAGTTACTTGTATGTTGAGGTTGTGCAAACATGAGATAGAATATAATGTTCTCTATCTGGTATATATACCAGAATACTAACTTTCTACAAATTTAATTAAAATTCTAAATTAAAACTTTGCACTCAATCAGTCAACTTTTCAAACTAGGAAAATAAGGGAAGGTGGCTAATACTTTTGCAAACAAGGAAGCGGGTTGTTTGAAGAAATCAAGGAAAATTTAGTAGTGATAAAGTATCTTCCCTAACACATTTATATCAAGGACCATTTAGTTTTCCGAATCAGCTATGGTGAAACTTACTCCCATGTTTTTGGGTCACCCAACCGTGAAACTAGGAAGTATTTTTAAAATCCAATCAACAAGAGGATTGGGAACTATTTAGATGCATTGAAAAATTGGTAATAAGCTTCAAACAAATGTTTTGAAATTCAATAATTTTTCTGGAAGGATTTTCGGTTTCTGGAAATATTTGGGAAAGATTAGTAGTTTTGGCCTAGAGAAACCTTACGTAAAGAAGGATACCCAAACAAGGCACGGAATAAAATAAATATATGTATGATGGTTGGGATTGGTATTGGGGTAATTTATATACCCAAATAAACTTTCAAAATGTCTTTTGGATGCACAAAATTTCCAGAATTAAAGAAACTGTAAAACTAGCAAAGTTTTATTAGTCAACTAGCTAAGTGGTGTAAACATTAATGAATTTTGTACCAGATTCAACACATACATGTTAATGATAAATTACAGAGAATAATATATCATCATTAATTATATCATAAAAATTAAAACTTATTTCATGGACATTTCTTTACTCCCGTTACATTATACAGTCAAATACCCCACTAGATTTGCACAAAAATCACTTCTCATGAGCATTTAATCATGGAATCTCGACAGGAAAGAATATTAATGCCACATACATATCAGAATGAGTGGGAATCAGTTACAAAGTTTTATCTGAAATTGATGGGCACCTCCTTATCTCAAGTCACCTGCAATAAGATAGAAGGGGAAGAGAGAATATAAGAGGAGTGAGAACCTTAGGGTGCATCTCCCAATAAAATGAGGCACAAAAATCAGCAAGGAATACTTAGCTTCATCAATATAAAAATAATCAACATCCAAGACTGACAAATGGAGCTCCAATTGTCTATAAATAAACCTGGGTGACTAGTTGATCAAGTTACCACTTGCTAAACCCTAACCATACCATCAAATTTTCCCTCCTTGAGGAAAATAACATGTATGACTCATGAGATATGTTTCCCTATCATCCACCTTCATTCAATTTGGAAACTGCGCCCTCCTTGGCTTAGATTTGTTGCTTTTCCCTATGACATATTTTTATGCACTGCCTTCTTTTGTGTGACTGAACTTCAGAATGGAAACTGCACCCTCCTTTAGCCTAGAATTGTTTCTTTTCCTCATGAAAACTTTTTTTGTACTTCCTTCTTTTGTGACTGAGTTTCTAAATGGAAACTACACCCTACCTTGGCCCATAGTTTCCTCTTTTTTGTCTGACAACTTTTTCTTAGCTTTTGTGAGTCCTATGAAAGTTTTTATTTCCTCTTTCGCAAGTTGGATTTCCTGAGTGTCACTCCTGTTAATGAAAAATTATTTTCCACATAATTAATTGCATAATAATTAAAATGACAAGAAATAAAACTTAGTATAATCCTATTACATAATTATTTTAGAAAAATTCCCTAGGGTAATTAAATAATATCACTTAGAACCCCCTAGGTGTTTATCATGGTCAATACTTTTGGTGGTCAAAATGTGGGGACATGACAGTCCTTTCCTCCCAAGTCTACTTGTCCTCAATTAGAATCACCCCATAGTGCTACAAACATTTTCCACTATGATAATAGTCATTTCTCTAATGACCACTTCTTTCCATCAAAATTTTCAACCCAGTTAAGGTAACTGAGTAGAATGCTCGGATCCCAGTGCCTCCTCTGCAGAGTTCTAAACATTCCCGTGACCTTGGTAAGTTGTCACCCCAATAAATACTAGGGTCCCAAAACCATATTGGAAACCCATTACTTCCAAAAACTTCCACCATTAGGTTCAAAATTATTTGGACATATTCTGGTGCAGGGTGATTTTTGTCATAAACTATGAATGCAAGATGAAACATTTGTCACATGTATGCATACCCCATCCTTGGATTTTTGTGTACCCAATGCATCCAATGGATGACATACATTTCTTATCTGCTTCTCACATGATAAAAATTCCCATATGCATCTATAAACCTACTACAAATGTAAAGAAAACTCTTACGAATGTGATCCAAGCTTGTACACCCTTTAGTCTCCATCTCTATTATGTATCTTCCTATCTAATCCATGTGTGGATGAATGAAATCAAGTTGAAGAAATATGTTCCTATGTTACTATTGGAATGGTAATGTTGCATCCATCAAGCCATATTGAACACCTATGGGAGCCTCCTTCTCCTCATGTGGCACCAACAAGGAAAATTCCTTCTCTAAATTTTCATCCCCACTTGATGTGGCTGAAGTAGAAGTGTGAGTATAATTGTGAATCATCTCTCTGCAATACTTTTCCACCCATAGTATGGTTGCATATTCTTCATCAATTTCTCATCCAACCAAGGTGTGATCATCTGACTCTTCCATGGAAAATAGTCTCTCTCTACAAAACAACTCTAGTTTTCTCTTTATTGTCATGGGAAACTTCTCCTTCTCCTTCACTGCAAATACCTTGCAGTAACTTGCACTTCTCTTCATGACTCTTTGTTCCTGCTTTCCCACTTACAAGAATAGATGGTTCATAGATCTCCTCAATGATGATAGTGGGATTTGGATTCTCACTGATGTCAAGCCCCTCCTCCGATGTGGCTTAAAATTTCCCATGCTACAAGAGAGTATAAAAATATGAAATTTGTGCATCCCTTTGGACCATAATTTTCTCCTTCAAATTTCCTAGTCCACACACAGCTGGTGGGGGCTTGTCTTCCACTTTATTAGGAAGTTCAACTGATGATTTTATATTTGATATATGTTATTTGTTTGGATATAATCCAAATAATCCCTTATCATCATTTATAACATCACCCTCCTTTGCACTGATTTTGGGTTCATTGGCAGAGAAAGTAGGAGTGAGTTATTTTCCCTCAACATTGTCCTTCATTTTGCAATCCTCATAAGAAATTGAAATATTTTCAACCTCCCATGAATAATATGGCTGTAAGTAAACATGGATTCAGAAAAAATAAGAACCCTTAGCATACATTTTCTTCATATTACCCTCTTCATGTAAGGATACCATGGTGGTCTTCGCCTCATCAAAATTTCTTGGTTCACACCCAAGCGGTGTGACCTTGTCTTCTTCTTCCTTATGTGTCTCTATAGGTGGATGTAACTCTTATTTGTAATATTTTTTTGGATCTGATCCAAAATATGTCTCTCCACCCATACATGAGCCCACATCTTGATAAATGATCAGGAGATCACCCACCAAGAAGCTTGAAGTGAATTCCTCTTCAACGTCTTCTCTTATGCAACCACCTTGTGGTGATTTGCACTTAACCTCATAGATCTTTGTCTCCACTTCATTTCTCTTATTATTTAAGGAACATCATTAGAGGAATTTTGGGGTCTAAAATGGGCCTCCTAAGGAAAATAATCATTAGAGGAAATTTGGGGTCTAAAATGGGCCTTATAAGAAAACGTGCCAAAATAAGTTTTTGTGATTTGGAATTCAAGAACCAATAGAATTTCAATA
>LPNX010701045.1:91185-118244 GCA_001517045.1 Pseudotsuga menziesii
CGAGTACCCACACTGCATACTTTTGAGGGACCCCGCTACCCCAAAAACAAGAAATACCTGAAAAATGTGATGTCATCATCACGTTTTTTCATGTATTTCTTGTTTTTGGGGTAGCGGGGTCCGTCAAAAGTATGCAATGTGGGTACTCATTGGATGCGGAATCAAATTCCGCATCCAATGAGCTCTCCCAATCGAAATTTGGGTAAAAACACAGGGAGATATGTCGAAAATACGAACAAAAAAAGTAGTTTTTTTTTAATGACAAATATGTCAATTCAACCATTATGTTTGACTTATTTTATTGAAATTCTATTGGTTCTTGAATTCCAACTCACAAAAACTTATTTTGGCACGTTTTCTTATAAGGCCCATTTTAGACCCCAAATTTCCTCTAATGGAGGCTTCTTCATATTTATGGTCACTAGAAGTTCTCTTTCAAAAAAAAAATCCCTTACTGCTTGGACAAGAAAATGGATTTGATGAATATTCCTTTTTGTTCCTCTTTTGGCTCCAAGAGGAAACCATCTATTCCCCACTTCCTTGTGCACTCCATCAACCATGTGTGAAATCCTTTTCATCTTTGTCCCATAGTTGGGATCTATGAATAATGTTTGTATCTATAGAGTGCAGTACTCTTGAAAATATAAGACCTCCCTTATCTCTTCTTTCAAAGCATAGTATTCCATCGATCATTATAAGGATTCCTTAGAGTTCCTTCCATTGAAAATTTGTCCATTGACACTTGTATGTTTTTAACAAAGGGATTCATCAGAAGCTGGGATCCAAAATTAATCAGCATCATTCCTACTACATCTACATGAGGTACTACATGAGGACTATTCATAAAGTTCTTCTTCATACTGCTCAAGGTCTTCTCCAATCACTGGTAGGAGTCTCATGGCTGTAACTTGACTTAGTGATATGCAATGTTAGTCAACAAAGAGCCTTATTTCCATAGGATGAGCCAAGGAAAGATATATAATACCAATTTAATGTTCCATATATGGTATACAGATCATAATACTAAATTTCTACACATTTAATTAAATTTATGAATTAAAACTTTGCTCTCAATCAATCAACTTTTGAAAATAGTAAAATAATGGAAGGTGGATGATACTTTTGCAAAAAAGGAAGCGAGATGTTGGGAGAAATAAAGGAAAATTTAGGACTGATAAAGTATCTTCCCTAAAACATTTATATCATGTACCATTTAAGTTTCAGAATTAGCTATGTTGAAACTTACTCCCGCGCTTCTGGGTCACCCAACCGTGAAACAAAGAAGACTTTTTCAAATCCAATAAACAAGAGGATTGGGAAAGGTTCAGATGTTTTGAAACACTGGTAATAAGTTTCAAGTAAAGTTTCATATAATCAATAATATTTCTAGAATTATTTGTGCTTGTTGGGAAAGATTTGGGAAAAACTGGCAGTTTTGGCCCAAGGAAACCCTACACAAAGAAGATTTCCCAAAAAAGGTACAAACTCAGAAAAATATATATATGAGGGTTGGTATTTTCAGTGTGGTAATTTATCTACTCACAAAAACTTTCATAATGTCTTTTGGATGCACAAAACTTCCATAATTAAAGAAACCGTAAAACTAGCAAAATTTTACTAGTCAACTAGCTAAGGGGTGCAAACGTTGATGAATTTTGTACCAGATTAAAATCATATCTATTAATGATGAACTATAGAGACATATATATCATCATTAATCATATCATAACATTTAAAACTCCTTTCATGGACATTAGTTTACTCCCATTACATTATACAGTCAAATACCCTAATTGATGGGCACAAAAATCACTTCTCATGAGAATTCAATAATGGAAGATATACAGGAAACAATATTATTGTCACATACATATCAGAATGAGTGGGAATCAGTTACATAGGTCAATATGAAATTTATGAGCTCCTCCTTAGCTTAAGTCACCTACAATAAGATAGAAGGGGAAGAGAGAGAAGAAGGGGAATGAGAACCTTGGGGTGGATCTCCAAAGAAACTGAGGTACAAAACTCAGAAAGGAATTCTTAGCTTCATTCAAAATAATAAACATATAAAACTGAGAAATAGAGCTCCAAATGTCTTTAAAAAAATCCTGGGTGACTTATTGAGCAAGTTACCACTTGCTAAACCCTAACCCTAGCCACAAATTAGGCCTCCTTGAGGAAAATAGAATGTGTGACTCATGAGAGATGTTTCCCTGTCATCCACCTTCATTTAATTTGGAAACTGAACCCTTTTTTTCCAAGAGTTGTTGTTTTTTCGTATGACAGATTTTTTTGCACTGTATACTTTTGTCACTAAATTCCAGAATAGAAACGGTGCCCTCCTTTGTCCTAGAGTTGCTTATTTTATTTATGATGTCTTTTTTTGCACTTCATTCTTTTCTGATTGAGTCTCCAAATGGAAACCATGCCCTAGATTGGCCTAGAGTTTCCTCTTTTGTGCCTAACACCTTTTTCTTAGCTTGTGTCAGTCCTATGACAGTTTATATTTCCTCCTTGGAAAGTTGGCTTGCCCAAGTGGCCCTCCTTTTAATGGAAACTTATTTTCTACATAATTAATTGCATAATAATTAAAATTACAAGAAATCAAACTTAGTATAATCCTCTTACATAATTATTTTGACAAATTTTCCTGGGGTAATTAAATAATATCACTTAGAACCCCTGGGTGTTTATCATGGTCAATAATTTTGGTGGTCAAAATGTGGGGCCATGACATAGAATCGTGAGAAAATTGTGGTGGTTGTATTATATCTAAAATTTTTAGTTTATTCACCTCGACTTCAGTCGTGGACTGTTATTAATTGATAATTGCATTATTATGATTTTTATTATATTTATACTTGTTTCACTTGGTCTCGGTAAATCTCAATCTTGGAAATATCGATCTGTATTGAGGTTTTTGAGATGATATTATTTTGATATGTTTTATCCTAGATTTACCTAAAACTGTCAACTCTTATTATGTTCATAAAATCCTAAATAAACAGTTTATAATTATTTTTAAATTCAAGTTATGTGAATGGATACCCTGTGTCATGTTATATTCAATCTAGTTTGATGAAACAAGTTCTGTAAAATATAAGCAAGATTAATCTAGACCATTTAACTATATCTAATGTAGAATTTCATTCAAAATATTAGTTGTATTAACATTACACATTGTATGAATTCTCCGTTTCGGGTATGGATGCCTCAGAAAAGATTCATCAAGAAATATTAGGTTCGTATATCTATCAATACTAAATAAAATCAGTTTATTTACATGATTATAACAAATAGGAAAAATATTTGAACCAGATACATAGTAGAAAAAAGATATATAAATAGATGCATAATAAGAAAAATATTCTAAACATATGCATAATAGTATTACTATTAAAATAAATAATTACAGTTCATAGCTAACTTGGGATTCGACTTCAACTAACTCACGCAAATGAAAAGTAGAATAGGGAACCTGACACCACTGTCGGGAACATAGAAATGGAATATATGTTCCTCCCAACCAACTCCTAGAGAAGACAAGTCACTTGCTCTGAAACGCTTGATCCTGTTTGCTAAACCATAAGAGAAAAATCCACTTAATGCACCATATCTTACATTAACATATCAAATCCCCATCCATTGCTAGCCTCTTGCTTACTAAATGGACATACAATTACATAGTATTTTGCTTAGGACTTGGTCATCTATGAGCCTACTGGTCTTCAGCACTCCACAAGGAGTTGTGACCTGCTTTTGGGGAAGACGCATCCTGTATCTTTAGTTCTCACTTAGCACCTTTAGGCACTTGTATTTTCCTCTTGTGGGTTAGCAAACACTCTTTCAACAGCTATTTCATTTCTGATTGTCTCCGGTATTTTAATTAATAAAAGAATAATCCATTACATTTATTTTTGACTTCTTGTAAAAAATATTTAAAAATAAAATATTCAAAAAGATTAATAAGAATTGGTATATTACATAGAATTTATTTAAATTTGGTTCTTGCAATATCATTGAAAAATATGTAAATGCTAGACATATTATAAAATATCAGATAGGAATAAAGAGAAAATATGAAAAAAGATTGAAATTAAAATTGTTATTATTTAATTTAAATTTCCAATTTACTATTTGCATTGAGAGAAGGGAGGTGCTCCCAAGCCCAATATGGGGGAGATCATGTCATGTTAGTCACGTTATGCTAGCGAGCCAACATAAATAAGAAAATATTAAAAAATAAAAAAAATAAAAATTATAAATTACANATTCGTTCTCTAAGCCTTATGGAGTTTGTCCACTTATTAAATCACTCTAACTTTTGTCCCCTTATAACTCATTATATATTTTAATTATTTCAAATAACTAGTATAATTAACCTAAGTGGGTTTAATATGGACATATAATGTATATGGATAACACCAAGAACCTATAAGTAAAGTTAAAGAAAATTAAGTCAAACATAGGATGATACAACATTAAATCTTAATTTTCATAGAATTAGTATTTCAATTATGGTAGAGCTAATTATTATCACAAGTTCTTAATGTGCCAGGAACCAATATTCACATGGAACTCATAATAGGAAAATCACAAATTTAGAATATCTACCCTTATGATTATTCATTTCATAGCATTTGCTACTCAAAAATAGAAAAACAAAATTTATATTCTTATGTAATCACATATTTATTGCATTTATACAAACCAACACATCCCTAATTTCTATTCACTTGTCCATTTTGTATTAAGAAAATATAAATGAATTATATTGTTAGATTTGTATTTAAGATGAATATATGAGAATTTTTTTCTTTTTTTTCCTAGAATTTAAAATCACTTAAGGAATAACATCTCCTCCATACTCAAAATACTTCCCCACAAAGATATGTAACATTATATTTCTCAAGTGGGAAATAACATCTCCTTCATACTCAAAATAGTTCCCAAAAAAGATATGTAACATTATATTTCTCTCAAGTGGGAAATTGACATTATAATGTTATTGATCAAATGTCATGCATGAATAATGGATTGGATTTGTATGAAATGCAATCCACCTCAAGAAATTGTACATTAGTTATATACATATTAGAGTGAAATTTGAATGAGAAAGGTTTTGTTCATCTAAAATGTGTTTTCATCTATTAAAAAAAATATTAAAGTTAAAATTATGTTTAACTCATTACATGCTAAACTATTTTTACTTTTCATTTTAATATATGAATCTACTTTCTATCCTTTTATCTAGATGAAATTAACTTATTGTTTCAAAAATAAACTTAATAATAAAATAATAAAATGGAATCTTCATCAATCTTTTGTTTTTAATTTTTAATCACCCAATCTTTCTATCCTTTATTTTTTAACTACCAAAATCCGCACCTATTTATTATACTTTTATTTTTTAAGTGCCAAAATCCCCATTTGTTTATTATGTATTAAAATGCTAATTCCCAATTTTAATGAAATGTAAGAACATTGCATAAGTACCATTTTATTTTTAAATTCCGAAAATCCCCACTTAATTATCTTCTTGTGTTAAAATAATAATTCCCAATTTTGATGAGACGTCGAAATTGGTCTTTTAGTGCCATGATCTATTCAATAAGTCTCATGGAGACGGAGACAGTTCCTTCAAGTAGAGTGTGTAATACAATAAGAATTAATAATTTATTATTAATTTTCATTAAGATATTTTATTTTATTATTTTAAATATTTTTGAGAGAAAGTAAAAAATAAAACAAATGTAATGAATTATTCTTTTATTAACAAAATATATTGAAGGGTACATAAATAAAATAGTTGTTGAAGAGTGTTTTCTGACCCATGAGAGGAAAACATAAGTGGTTGTAGCTGTTGAGTGAAAACTCAAGGTGTAGGAGGCATCTTCCCCAAAATCATGACACAACTCTTTGTTGAGTGCTAAAGAGAAGGAGACTCATAAATGACCAAGTCCTAGGAAAAATACTATATAATATTATGTCCATTAGCACGAACGAGCCTAGCATTGAATGAAGATTAAATATGAGAATGCAAAAGATGATGCATTAAGTGGATTTTTCTCTTCTGATTCAGTGAACAGGCTCGTGGTTTCTGGATCAAGTGATTCGTTTGATCTAGGATTTGGTTGGGAGGGATGACTATTCCATTTATGTTTTCCAAATAGTGGTGTCACGTTAGATTCCTATTGTTTATTTGTTATAACTAGTTACAATAGGATCTCCATTCTTAACTTGGAATCACAATTAATTCTTTTAACATAAATTTATTATGCATCTGAATTAAATAATGATCCAATATGTATATGATTTAAGTATTGATCCATTATGTACCTAAATAGAATATGGTTTTTTTACGCCTCGGTTCACAAATCATTCTTATTATGTTTTTGGACTAGTTCTTCTTTTGTGTTAGCACATTTAAGCCTGTAAAATCCATATTTAATTATTTTAGTATTTTGGATCGGGTTAAGATCCGAGAGCTTTCATCAGAATTATAACATATTAAAAAATTAAATTATATTTCATAAATCTCATTATAGTTCTCGATCGAAGGATTTATCAATAGGAAATATGTATAGAATTATAAAATATATAATTATGCAGTTCACTGTAATCATAAATTATTTATCCATTCACACAGTGATTCGTAAGTTACCAGGTCACTAATTAACTTATCGTCCTCGACTGAATTGAAGGTATTTTTTCAATTTTAGAATTACTTAAAAATCTAGTTCCTCTGCAAGTTACAAGAAGGAGTATTTTCCCTAATTTTTAGAAAACAAATCGAATCTACATGATACGTATACCCTTAAGAAAAATACAATTAAATTCACAGTGATTTATCACTAAATATTCACAAATCTAATTCCTAGATTGTGTTTGGACAATATAAACATACAGGTATTAAACCCAAGGAAAATGTTATAATAAATGCTACAATTTTCTAATTAAAATTCCCAAATATCCTCTTAAACAAAGACTCTTTCTAAAACCAACAGACACCAATAAGTCCATCCTAGATGGCAACCGAGTGTCTCTAAACATAAAAATGATTCTCACCATAAATGCTTACAATTACTTCATAACAACGATTTCAATTGATGAACAAAGGACTACATATTTATTCTTAAAGATATCAAAGACCCTATGAATCATAACAATAATCACAACTTTAAACCTTATCAAATATCCAAAATATGATTCATAACAATGTGGTTGTAACACCATTAAATGGAATGCAGAATCATTTAAAAACAAACAACAAGCTCTTAACTAGCAAACATCTATGTGTGGAAAGACAGTTTGTGGAAGCTAAATTTGAAAATTTGAAAGGAAACCCGCAATCCGAAATTTTGAACGGATAAATGTGGAAGATTATTTCGAAAAATTTGAAAGGAAACCCACAATCCGCAATCTGCAATTGCGGAAGGATAAATGGAGAAGGTATTTAAAAAGAGTTGAAAGAAAACCCACACTCCACAATATGCAATTGTAGAAGGATAAATGTCGAAGGTTAATTCAAAAAATTTGAAAGGAAACCCACAATTGCGAAGGATAAATGTGGAAGGTTAATTAAAAAAGAAATGAGAAACCTTCAATCCGCAACGTGTAATTGTGGAATGATCATTGCGCAAGCCTAGTTATAGAAATATCATTGTGGAAAGATAAATTTCAGAAAGATCATTGCAGAAAGATCAATTTTGGAAAGACTAGTAAACTTATAAGTTAGGGACTAAATAGATAAATGAATTGGAGCCAAATTTTTAGATCTAAGTTCAAGGATTGAGGAGAAGTTGAACGAATATGTAAAGTTTAAAATGAACAATGAGCCTTCAAAATTTTAATAATGACATGTGACAGTTAATTGGAAAACAAGTTAACTTATTGCAAAACATCACCTATATGTTGAAGAACGGGCTTGATGATATTGTTCCCTTATCAAATATCAACATTGCGCAACTGGTCATGTAGAAGTAAAGTGTGTTTTAGTAACATAACAAAAACTATGACAAATGTTTTTAGCAGCATATAGGGACTTTAATGATGTGTCTAAAGATATATATGCATTGAGCCACAAAAACACCACATTTTATTCATCTTTCACATGTCATTTATCACCTTATTCCTATTTTATCTTTCCATAAACCCATTAATATCCATGATTTTCATGACTAAACATGTGTTACCTTTTTATTTTACAAATCATTTATTTTTTACTATTTTGAGTGAATTTGTTGTTAATTATTGAGAAAAATAACATATTTTAATTATACTTTAAAGTTGGATGAGTTTGGTGATGCTTAGAGGTTTTTTGAAGACTTTAGCAAGCTCAAAAATCACCACCTAGCCTCAACTTCGAATTTCATATTCAAGATGTGGGCTACATTTAAGGATAAGATTATGGAAATGTGGAGAGAATATCTCATCCAATATTTGTTGAGGATTTTAAGGGATGAGTTGAGAGAAAAGTGGATTTGTTGAGGATTTTAAGGGATAAGTTGAGGGAATAGTGGATTCTGTAATTATGGATTGGTTATCCTGAATTCATGTATAAATAGGAGGGCTCTCTCTTCATTTTGGTTAGAGATACTCTACTGGTCTGGAAGTAGAGAATAGTTTAGAGTTAGTCATAGAGTCACAATCTTGATTGTTATGTAATGGAGATTATGCTTAATGCACATCCTTTGATTCTCTTATGTTAATTTCAGTTTCTCTCTTATGAATTGTTAGTATAGAAGTTTAGTGATTCCTTTCTTATGAATTGATAGTATAGATTTATCATGAGCTCACAAGATATTGTTAATTGCTTTATACCAGTTTATTTCATGTAATCTTATGTTTTCTTAGATCATATTTATTTCCTGCAATTTTCTACTTTTCTAGATTAGGTTTATTTTCATGTCATTTCCTGGTTTTGCAAGTTTAATTGAATTTTAGTTGCATGTATTTCTAATTTCAGCCCCTTAGAAAATTAGATTAATTTAGCAATACTCTGCTCCTACATATATTTTTTTGTACCTAACAAGTTTACGCTCTCTCTGGGTTGACAATTAAATCGTTGGACATATGTTTAATTTGTTTAATGTTTTTCCCCAACGTTTTGGCATTGTTGTCGGGGAGGTGCTAAAAGGGATTAGATTTTAGATAGGTAGATAGTTTTTTTACATATAAAGGGGGAGGGGGAATGGTAAGACGCAAGGACGACTTCACTACAGAATTTCCAAGATTTCCGTCATGTAACAACAAGATGCATCCCCTTTAGTGGATCACCCCAAAGCCTTGTTGTTTTCACAAGCGTGTTTATTTTTCTGCAAAGTGTTCATTTTTTCTGTAAAAGTGTTCTTTCATTCTCTGCAAATGCAAGTTTGTTTTTATGCAAGTTTTCTTTTACAGTTTTGTATTGTAAAATTTTGGATTGTTTTCATTTTTAGACTAGCCTTTATTTCATACTAACTTGATTTTAATTTTGTATATGTTCATTTTTGTTTTGTACATATTTTTGTGCACTTTTTATTTCTGTTTTTGCACTCATTTTGGTACTAACTCATTTCATACTGTTCTTTTTTTCATTTGTCATGTACTTGCTTTTCATTTTTCATTTTAAGTAGTTGATTTGATTTCAATAAAATGTTGAGCATAATCCTAGAGCATCTCACTCAAATCCTCACAAAAGCCAGGATCTCCTCTTCTCGAGAAGATGAGATTTTGATATCAGTCAAAGATGTAAGTACTCCTCCTCATACAAACAAGGAAGGATTGACATTCGAAGAATCATGCATATCAGATGAGGAACACTTGTTCGAACTGGATATTGAAGATGATGAAGAAGGGATCTTGGGTGATCATCATGCAAATGAAAGTTGCATCAAAAAATGTTTCCAAGTAAGTGTTAGGTTAGATCATTTTTGTTTCTGTTTTTACTTTGATTTACATTTACAATCCTTAGTTTCACATACTTTTGAATCTATTAGATTTCATTTTGTAAAATATTATGTAAACATTCTTTTACTTATTTTACATGTATGGTTCCACTAAAAATTTCACTACACCTAAATGATTGAAAAATCTAATTAAAGTAAAGTAGGTAGGTTTTTGTTTTTGTTTTTACAATTAGCATATAGAATGCTTTGCTTTAATTTGCTGTAATGTTTCTATTTGTTAAAAAAAATATTTCTAATAGGCTTAATTACTAATGTTTTTTATTTTGTTAGGAATTAAAAATTAGTCTTAATATTTTAAATCTAAAAATTTATGAAAATTTTCATATCTTTCCATTTTAATTTAATAAATTTTCTAGTCATGTTAGGAATATAAATTTCTAGTTTGAATCTTTTAAATGTAGGAATACCTTGAAATAAATTTAAAAATGGAATTTAAAAAGAGTATATATTAAAAAAAAATTATATATAATATTTCTTAATTAATTCTTTAATAATAGTTTTTTAGTTTTAATTTTACAAAACCTAGTAGTATGGAACATGTATACATAAAAACTTAAATAAATCCATGTTCTTTATTAGTCTTTTAGTTTTAATTTCAATAAAGTTAGTAATATATATATTATTAAATTAATAAAAAATTTGAAACTCTTTAGATTCTTCTAGTTTCAATTTTAATAAGTTAGTAAATATATAATTAAAAGAAATTTGAACTTTTTGATAATATATATATATATATATATATATAAACAATACCATTTCTAAAACATTAATATTTAAAAAAAAATACTTTTAAAAATTTATAAAATAAATATAACAAACAAACTTTCAGCCTTCCATGCACAATTTACAAACAGCCTTCCATACGTTCTATTCAAAACCTGCACCCATTAGAACATAGAAAAATAAACAAAATACCCATAAAATTAAAATAAAACAACAAAACTCATAAACTTGAGGTGAATTGATAAACCTGCGCATTGCAACAATAAGGAAATATGGAACAAAATGTTCTGAAGCATTTGGTCTCTGTGAGTCACCGATTTCTAAATATGTATCATTAGATCTTAACCTGCTCTTTAGTAGCTGTCTGAATCGATTGGGGTTCCTCTTTGTTTGACGTAACAAGGCCAACATTCTACTTATACCGGTAGTGAATTCCCCCTGTGAGCCAAAAAAGCTAATCCTACAAATACAATGGAAAATCAAGATGCTCTACCCTTCTCCTGCTAGATGTGCAAATTTTTGCGATAACCCTGAGATTATTTTTTATTGAAGGGTGACATCAATATTCACTAAGCACTTGTTTCCATCATAATTCTAAGGGTATAGTTAGAGTTATCCCAGTTCTGGTTTGAGAAAGATGTGGCAGTTTGACACATCTCACATTTGGGATTACATGTGTGCAGCACTGCAGAGACAAGGTATTACGTTGTGCATAAAATATGTGCATCCACCATTATTTGAACCCCAGCATCCAAAATCATTAAACATTGATTGCTGATTATGGACCAAGATCACGATCACTAAGGGTTAGAAGCCACTGATCCCTGCGTTCAATCTCTTATTTGCATATAAATTTAATGGCATTGATGTAACTATTACTGTAAGCGGATCGCAAAGCTTGTTTTCAGGCATTCAGTTTTTCAACTTGGAAATCCATCTCACCATTATTACGCCGAAGGGTGCGGCCCAGATCTTTATGATCACAACAACTTGTAACAAAGATTCCATCTTGGTGGAAATTTCATTTTAACTCCCAAACGATCTGAGTGATACCCCTCTCAAAACTGGGTACACGTGAACATCTAGACATCAAGTTCTTACTCGACGGGTGGCTTCCTTCTCTGGTTTGAATGTAATCTGATTACACTACGCCATCATTACCTATATGCATTTGATGATCAATAGCAAATCCGAGTATGATCTTGCTACGCTACTAAGAATAAACCAGTGCGGCTACAGTAGTAATCCATCACTGATATGGCTATCGACTCCACATTAGCAGGTAATAAATTCAATCCATAGTCATGCGTTAGACACATGGACCCAATAGTATTGTTATGGACAAAGAATTATTATTTATAGCTATGTAGTTCTCTGTTACATTTTTTTCCTTGGAACAATCGCATTTTCCAATTCCACTTCCTAAATTATGGTTCTGTTTGCTGACGATTTCTCTGCAATCTTTATTCTATGCATAAACTTTAATGAAATCATGAGAAAACTTGCTATGTCTATATAGTTCAATGTGACTAAAAATACCCAGCTCTTAAACAAGCAAAAAATCCACTGCAGCTAATCCCAAGTTTTTGTGGTTCCATCAATGTCATAGGGGTAACCATTTATTTGGAGCGTTGTTGCTATACTTTACCAGGGTGGGTTGCGCTTACATACTATGCTCAATTGATGGATAACATATTGACTACTGATGATAAAATAAATAGCAATGCAACTAAAAAATATGACATTACTTCTACACTTATCTGGTATATTTCCCTAATTGCAAGAGCTTTGCCTCCCCAATAGAAAGCCCAAGATCCATCATATTATGTATATAACAACAAAGCGAAGTGCTACCCTACAGCTCACCCTTACCTCTGTCTTTTCATTTTTTGATGATGCTCTTACTTGTTATGATGCTTCTTGATATCAATCTATTGCATGCAGTTAAGATTGGTGTTTTTTTAATCATTCAATTATATATTTATGTGGGACTCGAACTGAGAAAGGTGTTGGTCAAACTACTGTTGTGACTAGGTCTGTGTTGAACTCATTGAACTTTTCCATCTCTTGAAAAATTGATAAGAGAACTACACATCACCTGAGAGACAGTGTAATCATGGTATGTTAAGCTCTGCATCAAATCAACAAATAACCACATAAGGCTTTATCAATTTGGTTGAGTGCAATGCTTCTCTCCTTAGCCCGTGAATGGCTCGATCGGGCACATGACGTTGCTTTGTATCGTTAATGGATAAATTCATCAGTATTGGTTGGAAAATTGGCCAACTGATAAAATGCTCTCTTGTTCATGTATAGGACCTTAATAGCCTATGCAATGATTGGTGTTTTATAGATCAATCCAAGTTTGCTTTGTTAGTAGGACAATGACTATTGTAGTTTGATATTTTATATGATCTTTCGACTTTACATTGACTTTAAGCTATATGCATATCTACGACACGACTCAGAACTATATGTTTATCTATGGAACAACCCTAATAACCATATGCGTTTAGTGACACAACCCTTTAATCCATTCTCCTTATCAACACGTCTTGGGCCTTCTTATTCTGGAAACCATTTTTTGATGGCTTCTTTGGATGAAATGGTAATGAATAGTTCCACAGATTTAATTCTCAAACAGATATTGAATCACAGACTGCTAAATGTTATAAGATCTCCCCCTAGTTTTGTATATCTCTAGTTCAACAACATATGGTCACCCGATAGCTAGCAGCAATTGGCCCATTCGGCTAAAGTCAAACCGCAAACGCCAATGGTGCTCACTCGAAGTTAACTAGAACTGAAGCAATCAAGGTGTAGAGTGATGGTCCCTAGGTTATGAATTGTAATAGCCAAGGATATAAATTATAAGACTATTGAATGGCTCAACCAATATCCCAAAGGCTGCATATTTCAAGGTATATCAGAGGAGAAATTATTGAGCGAAACCATTTGACAACCCCATTTCATAAATAGATTTTACCATAAGGGGGTTATAAGCAATTTGCTATTACTTTCTGACACACAAGATCATATGGATTTTCTTTCTGCTATGTGTTCACCTGCCAATGGTCTATTCATCAATTGTGTCCAGCAACCACCTTCGACGTGAACACGGTAACAAATACCTGAACTAAGATCAATTCAAAGTGTCAAAGCTTCCAATGGATGATAAAA
The DNA here is from genome assembly GCA_001517045.1 of Pseudotsuga menziesii. NCBI lineage: Eukaryota > Viridiplantae > Streptophyta > Pinopsida > Pinales > Pinaceae > Pseudotsuga > Pseudotsuga menziesii. The sequence goes on from LPNX010701045.1 coordinate 105,039, forward strand.
ACCAGTTCTTAAGGAAACCCTAAATGTAAAACCTATGATTCATAAAAATAATTATAAAGTACAATCAATAATTAATATATTCGCTTTAAATTTGTGTAAATTGAACCCAAGAGATAGAACAATTACACTTAGAAAATTGCTAATCAAACATGCAAAATTAACATCAAAGGAGATTGAAATTGGAGCATAACACTAATCTGTATTGAATAAGTGTACAATAGCCAACCTTGTGAAGTAATAGGCTTCTGCAATATGTAATCACATGAGAGATTTGAATGCATAAGGATACCATTCGAAAAGGTAAAAAAGTAAGCTTAGTAAATCTAGTCAAATCCCCCATAGGTGCATAAAACAGTTTCCAAATCCACCAAGATGCTCACGAATTGGCCAATTCAAGTAGGAAAACTAATGAGGGATGGAAATAAAACTCATACATGTTTTTATTAGGAGAAAAGGAGGGAGGATGATGTGGGAAAAAAACATTTCAATTACACCTAGTCTAGCTTTTCCTTTTTCCTTAATTCTCAATAAAACAGGCAGCTTTTCAGAAAAAGTAGACATGCGCTTTTGAGGATCTGGAATAAAGAAAACATGGTAAATAGGGTTTCCAGGAGGTTTCCCAACTGCTCCATGACTCATTTTTAGAAAGTGTTGACTTCTAAGACATGTAGAAGGCAACTAGCATAGAGTGGAATCTAGGAGACTATGAAATAAGACAAAAATGATTTAATTAATGTCTAAGGTAGGTAACTATGGGTTGATTATTGTAACACCCCCCCTTAAGCTTGAATTTATGAGTAAATATTATAAAAATATAGGGCCTAGAAACAAGGCTTAGTCACCCTTTACATACTGCTTGTCCATACAACCAAGGAAAGCGGAAAAAACCCAGTGGGAAAATCCACCCTTAAACATGGAAAGAAAAAACAAAATTTGGAAATCTTGTCATACATCATGCTTCACAGCATGATCATCAATACCCTGCAATGATTTTATATTGCTGAATGTATTCTCACAAAAAAATTGGGTGAATATGTCTGCTACTTGTTCTAAAGATGCACAGAAGAGTAGATGAATGGTACCATCATGCATGTCAAGCTGTCTGATGTAGTGCATATGGATCTCAATGTGTTTGATTCACTGTCTCTGAACCGGATCATTGCAGATTCGAATGGTGCTTTGATTATAACAATATATAATAGTTGAAAAATCTGATTTGAAGCCACATTCTCCAAGTATTCCCTGCAAACAAAAACATTGAGTTGTTGCATTTACAACTCCTCTATACTCTGCTGCTTCTGTAGATGAGAGTGCTATGGCACTTTGATTCTTGCTTGACCAGCTGATTGGTCCTTATGTAAGCATGAACACATATCCTAATGTTGACTTTCCATTTGTGTTGTCACCTACCCAATCACTATTAGTAAACCCAATCAAATCAAGATCAGATTTTACTTTGTAGAAGATCCCATGAGTTCTTGTTCCTTGAACACAGTTTAGGATCCTTTCGACTGCTCTCCAATGGATCTCATGAGGCTGATCCATGTATATTGAAGCTACACTCATTGCATAAGATATATCAGGTCGAGTGTGTGTAATATAAAGCAAACACCCAATCAACTGCCTATACCTTGTAATATTTACCATAGGAGAAGAACCTGCTTCTTCAAGCTTAACTCTTGAAAGGAAGGGAGTCTTGCTTGGATTGAAATATTTCATGTTGAACTTGTTCAACAAATCTAAGGCATACTTGGACTGATGTACTTTGATTCCATATTGGGATTGAGCAATTTTGAGACCCAAGAATTGGGTCAACAATCCCAAATATGTCATATAAAATGCATGGTTCATTGCATCCTTCAAGGAGGTAATCTCTTTCTTTGAACTTCCTGTAATCAGAAGGTCATCCACATATAAGAAAATAATCATAAAAGAACCATGAATCATCTTCAAATAAACATTATCATCAGACTTTCATTGAACAAAACTCAGTGACAGCAGAAAGCCATCAATCTTGGCATACCAAGCCCTGGGGGATTGCTTGAGCCTATACAATGATTTCTTTAACTTGCACAATAAATATGGATTAGAAAAAATTCCTTCAGGTTTCTACATGAAAATATCTTTATTGATATCTCCATTTAGGAAATCACACTTCACATCCATGTGATGTACCTCCCACTTCTTCGAAGCTACAATGCCTAAAGCTAGCCTTATGGAGTCCATCATTGCCATTGGTGCAAAGGTTTCATTGTAGTAAATACCATGTACTTGTGATTAGACCTTGGCTACCAATATTTCCTTATATTTCAAAGGTGAACCATCAGCATCAAACTTAGTCTTGAAAACCCACTTACATTGAACTAGCTTCCTCCCTGAGGGAAGATCAACCAGTTCCCAAGTGTTGTTCTTCTGGAGCGAGCTGAATTCTTCTTTCATGGCTGTTTGCCATCTTGGATCATGCACTGCATCTTCATATGTATGTGGATCTGATTCAACCATCAGATATCACTTCTCAGCAAATAAAGGATCTTTCATACAAAGGGCACTCTCAAACTAAGATCTAGTCCTCCTAGTGTCAGTAGGATTTCCAGCTAGTTCCCCAGCTGCATGAATGGTATATGCTGCCCATTTTTCACTAGTACAAAATGAGGAATTATCTACTAGGTGACTAAAAATTCTAGTAACCATAGGTTTTTCAAGTCATTTACTACTAAATATGAGCAATTTTGATTGACCCAACTATAAACGACTAAAATTAACCACTAATTTAGTCACCAATTAACAAATATGACTAGATAATAAGTGACAGAGTTAAAAATGAATAATTTAATCACGGCATAACAAATGACTAGCTAGAAGAATATGAGTTAGTCATTTATGTTAGTCATTTTTAATTATGTCCTAGAAAATAGCAAATTTGACAATGAAGTGTAAATCTTGTAAATTGTCCGCCTTATATTAGTAATATTGGTGCTATGCACCTCGATCTTCAGAGATCCAACAACGCAATTGCATGAATTTTCTCTTGACCATATATATCCTTGTTGCACCATTGAAGCAAACCCGGTTAAGCGCGTGCCAAAGGAAAATTAGGTTCCTACACCAATTACAAATTAGGTAATAGAACGAGTACCATATCGATACCTAGCTAGAAGCATCATAGCTAGTTGTTGATCCTTTGACAATGTAAGAGTCCCTGCAAGTCCCATATGTCTGAAGTGATTTTCTAACCTCAATATAACTTTTTTCATGATTTGCGACCATCGAACGTCTAGCTACACCAGTTGACGTAGCTTCACTAGGATGAGTTCCTTTAAAGTATCCCTGCTAGCAAGAATGAAATTCACAACTACATTTTGTAGGAATGTATCCAAGTAGTCCTTTCTATCATCATCCTTCTTCTTTTTAAGCCTTGAAAACAAATGATCACCCAATGACCCATGGGTATGTTTGAAGTAGATGATGTTTTCCATGAACTAATCCTTACAATAAAACTCTTCTTCCAATAAAAATCAGTGAAGTCGTTTGGCCACAACAACATTTTCCACCCACCTGTTACATTAGGTAGGAGCTAAGGGGCATAGTTGAATATCCTCCAATTTGTTATTTGTAATGTATTGTTGAAACCAAGGGGCCATCTGTTTAGTCCTAGATTTGGAGCCCCATGATTCCTTAAGGAGTGGTGGTAAATTTGAGGTCCCCCGCTAGAATTTCTAGGGAAGAACAACCAAGGACTAGACCACACCTTTCAATGGCCTCCCAGAAGTCCAATTGATCAACATAAATCCCACAATAGTTAATAATATGTAGGGGTATATCAAAAACCCTACAAAAACATTTCAATAAGATACCCCCACAAATATGAAATGGATTAAGTCTAATACGAGCAAGGTTCCAAGAAAAAAGAAGGACTCCTGAAAGACATGTAGCATCAAGAAAACAACAATCCCATGTGGGGAGAATAATCCAGAGAAACTCCCTTGCTTTCAAACCAGAGACCATCATTTCCTAAAATAATAGGACATCCAGAAAAACCAAATGTAATAATCTCTTGGGGGCCGCAATCTTCGGGGTACCCCCCCACCCATCTAAAATTTAAGGACAATATCATCATTAGGTAACAACCTTTATGGCTGAATCTACTCTGAAAGGTCCAAAAATGTCTAATAGTGCATCCTATGAATCCAAAATCTCATTAACAATTTCCTTGATTGTTGTCGACTTGTTTCCCCACATTGGCTGATCCGAGTGGGCTTTCCTCCTTCTCTTTCCATTGTTCTTCCTGATGGTTAAATTTAGATTATTGGAGACTAATGGGTACTCTAGGTCAGTATCTCACTTGGAGAAAACCAGAATAGGATCCTATAAGAAACTCTCCTAGGAAAATGGGAGGGAAGAATCAAATCATTGGAAGCCATGCTCACCACCACCACCACCACATAAAAAAAATGTAAGTATGACCCTCGTCACCTTAAAAAGTGGTGTCAAATAAGCATGGGGTGACCTTGGGGAGTTGGTATCTCTTATTCGAACCGATATAAATTACACTTTTTGTCCTTACGCACCAAGGATATGTCTTCCAACCCTATTTTTTTTATAAATAATTTTCAATCAAAATAAATATAAATAAGTATGGGGTGACCTTGGGGAGTTGATATCTCTTATTCGAACCAATATAAATTACACTTTTTTTCCTTACCCACCAAGGATATGTCTTCTAACCCTATTTTTTTTATAAATAATTTTCAATCAAAAAAAGTATAACATCTTGCGCATGAATGATACAATGAAACATAAGGCCATCTTGGTATCAAGTTCATTTTCCTTCCACAGGCTACAAAGGTTAATAAAGTTGGTATTGTCCTTCACCTAAAGAGGAAAAATGGTAGAGGAACAACAAAACAGGGCATGAGAATGAAACCGTAAGGCCATCTTGGCATCAAGTTCATTTTCCTTCCACAGGATGGAAAGGATAAGAAGTTTAGTATTGTCTTTCACATGAAGAGGAAAAATGGTAGAGGAACAACAACAATAGGGAACGAGTACGGACAACAACAATGATGGGCCAACGATGCAGGGACCTATTTTTGTAAGCTTCCCAAGGGCTCATCCCCAGCTCCCACCTCTCAAATTAGAGGTCAAAGATGCTCGAGAAGGAATGGAACCTCACAATATGTCGTAGGTGGGTTCTTTATTTTATCATACAATAATAAAATGTTTTGTAATCAGTTTTTGCTTGCAAACGAAGTTTTATCAATGGTTTCTTGCAGAATGGTTAAATTCAATTTTAATCAAGGGCTTATATTCACTAGGATTGGTGGATAGCTATGATGATTTACAGTGTTATCATTGAAGGTCTATTTTATTAAGAGAGTAAGGGAAATTTTTATAAGTCATTCAACTATGTGTTTCATAGGGTTAGTATTTGAATCATTTGGAACATTTCCCTGAATGCTTTCTGTGCTAGAATTCTTATTGTAGCAATGGTTGGTGCTAAAATCTGTGTCAAATTATGATATCTATTTCTTGATTGCACCATGTAGAAATTAGAATACCCAATGTTTTCAAATGAACACTCCACCCATCTTCAGGGATGCTAACTTGAAAACTGCTTTTAGTGGCTTGTGTGGATTCATACATGTGCAATCACTGCTAACTCGGAATTATATAATACTTCATGTGAATGTGATACTCTTAGAACAAGTTAAGAGTTGTTTTATTTATTGTTGCATATTTTTATAGTTTTATCAGGTGTGTAGAGCTCTAGGAGTTACAGTTGTTGGAAAGATGTGCAGAATTGAAGATAAGCCTATTTCTGTAAGTCAATGTCCGTACCTCTATATTTGTGAAAATATTAGCGAGTCTTCGAAACATACAAAAGTGAACCGATGAGCTTATACTATTCATGCCCCTCTTTTGAGTGACTTTGTTGCATCCTTTTTGGGAGGGTAATTTGGAGAGTGGCATGGCTCACTGGCTTGATGGGACTGTTATGAACAAAATCGTAAATGAATAAAATGTGGTGCTTGAAAAATCTTTAGAGTCTGGTGTGGACCTCTATAATATCAATGTGAATGTGGGCATTAGAGGAAATTTCAACTCAAAATGGGCCTTTTAACTTTTATTCAAATTCCATGTCATCATGTGTTAGCCAATGAAATTGCTTTAAATTTGAAATACCGTATAGGTCTTAAACACTTTTTTAATATAAATTTGGGGATAGCTATCATAAAAAAAACTACTTTTTTTGTTTGTATTTTTGACATATCTCCCTATGTTTTTACTCAAATTTCGATCGGGAGAGCTCATTGGATGCAGAATTAAATTTTGCATCCAGTGAGTACCCACTCGGCATACTTTTGACAGACCCCGCTACCCCAAAAATAAGAAATACCTGAAAAAACGGAATGATGACATCGTCATTCTGTTTTTTCAGGTATTTCTTGTTTTTGGGGTAGTGGGGTCCGTCAAAAGTATGCCGAGTGGGTACTCGTTGGATGTGGAGTTTAATTCCACATCCAAAAAGCTCTCCCAATCAAAATTTGAGTAAAAACACAGGGAGATATGTCAAAATTACAAACAAAAAAGTAGTTTTTTTCTTTTCTTCCTCCAAAATTAATAAATATTATTTTATTATTTTAACTATTATTTTATTAGTTCATTTTAGGAGGCCCATTTTGAGTTGAAATTTCCTCTAATGTGTCTAATAAGCATTGAGTTATGTTGGAGCACTGAACTTCACCAGTTCACTATTAAATACATTTTCATTAAACAAAGACACCTGATCCAAACTATTCTCTTAAGGTCACTAAAGGCTAATTTAGATTATTAACAGAAACAAAAGAGTCTAGACATGTTGTTTGAAAGACTAATTACAAAATAATAAAAAACAAGATTGATAACTCATAAACTTGATAGGAATTTTAAAAAGAACAAAATCCCAACTATCAACCAAATCAATTACTGGAATGGGGAACATGTGGCATCAAATTAACCAAATAAAAAGGGGATTACATGATAGAGCCCAAAGGAAGCTATGCAATCAAGTACTATCACAGGAAGCTCTGAGAAACACCCCCCAAGATTTCTTGGCCAGGAAGGCTAACTTTTAACTCTAATTTTCTCCAAGATCATACCTAATAAGATATTAAGTTTAGATGAATGTTTCAAGGTGTTGATACAATATTTTATCGATGTTTTATAGTAAATTGTTGATTTACCTAATATTGGAATACATCATCGTGTTTGGAAAAAATACTTGACATAATAGGCAATCAATAACTAGTTTACGTTACTGAGAAATTGATAACGTTTATCTTTGAACTGACTGTGTTTAGGATTTTCTTTCCTTGTTGAATGAATATTTGTTATACAATGATATCTTCTTTGTAAAGCACTCTACTTGTTTTACTGCTTATTAGCTTACCCAACATTTGGAAAGTAGTACAACCTACAAGGTATTTTAGATTACTCCCTTATGAATCCTCAAATTCATTAAAAAATATAAAGGTTTTTGTCAATTGGAAGGGAAGGAAAACATTTACTGTCCATATTTTTGTTCAAACTTTCAATTCATGGTAAGCAAAAGTGTAAAATAAAACTTTAGATGGATATAAACTTAAAGATCTCTCCAAACCACTCTGGGTATACCAGAGGCCCATATCTACAAATAGATAGGTAACTGAAAACTTTAATAGTGAGTAAAATAAGAATCTACTACACTCAAACCATTTGTTTTTCTTTATTGACTGTAAATAAAACTATACAATAGAAATCACTACAAACTCTTGTTTTGTATGTCCTATGATAGACTCTGCCTACTTATATACAGAAGTAGGACAGGGTTTATATTTATAATGCACAAGATCTCAACCCTAGGTGCTTAGAATGGAGCTCTCAGCCTGCATGCATGCATGCATTGGGTTCCTTAGAATCTGCACCTTAACTGGAGAAGGTCAAACCATTCAAAGTCTCTGCCTTATGTCTTTGGGATCAAATATCCCTTATAAAAATAGAAATACACTTAATTAAAGCACTTTTCCTAAAACTGGAAAAGAAAACTCAGAAAAGAAGATAAACTTCTAAATCTGAACTGAACCTAATCTACTAATTATGGACAAGAACCTAAAATGTAAAAGACTGAGGTTGGGCATGCATGTGCCCTATAAATCCAATAATTTCTCCACCATTATCTAGTCACTGTTGCACCCTCATTACTATGTTGAGTGTGCACGATAAATATTGGAAGGTTGTTGCAGAACCTTCTCATCACACTATGCCACAATAGTGTCATGACTCATCACTATTGCACCTCCTCCACTCTCATCATGACTGTACAGAAATGTTGAAGTGTTACATGATGAAGGATAAACATCTTCAGAACAACATGTAAATAATTTTTTGGTTTCATGAACTATAATGACTTTGGGTCCAATTTTATTGTTGTCAATATTGTGTAAACAACTTCCTATTTATCAACACTTGACCTTTTAAACAAAATTTGGGCTGGTTTGTAGTGAAGTTGAATATAGGAAGATATCAGCTAGGGATTATTTGTGCTTTATCTCTGTCAAGGTAATGTGGATTGGTTCACTTGCAATAGTAGATATAACCTATAGTGTGGCTATCTTTGTCATGATTCATGCCATAATTGGGTAGAGCCTCTATTGATAACATGGTTGTTAGGGTGCCCCTCACTTTTAAAATTTTGATGTCCCCTACGACTTTGGATTTCTATCATTTTACAATTGCCTCATTGAAATCGGAAACGATCCAAGTGTCTCATCTCTAGTCCATTAAGATTTTGTATATCTGCATCTATAAATATGAATAATTACTTCAGTGTTCTCTTGTAGGAAAACGTCTGCATCTTGGATAAAAACTTACTTTTAAGTTTTTTCTTTTAATTCTCATGATTCATTTAGTAGGTAGGGGTTGTTAATGCTATTCTAGCCTTGAGAATCAATTCTTGCAAATTTTTATATTTTGAGAATATTTGGGAAAGATAAACCTAAGTGTTTATCACTACTGAGTTACATTTACCTTGTATTGTCTTTGACTATTGGATCTCTAAATTTTAAAAATATCTAGAAATTCGTTTAAATTTCTTAATGAGATGAAAGGTTTACTATATTCCCGTATCTCTGGGTTCAATGCAAAGTGTTGAACCAAGGCCCATTCAGGAAGGAATAATTTGTCTTTTATATCAATAAATCAAAATGTATAGTCTAAGGTTATTGAAAGTTGAAACCAAGGTACTGGTTTACCTACCTTATTAGTTACAGTGTGCCTACCTTGGAAAAGGTAGTACCTAGTGCAAGTTAGGAAAATAACTCATTCAACCTTTCAAAGACTAGTATGCTAGATCAACTCAGTAAAGTAGGACAAATGAACTGTTCATACACTATTTCAACTGCATTTGAATACTAGAAGAGATTAACTTTGCAAATTTTGCATGCAGAAGGGAAGGGACCTTTTACATTTCAAAGAAAAAAATGCATGTTTTATTCCAATCAGAATGAAATCCACATGTTTCACATGCAATCAACACATGCTATATTCGTGTCGTACATGTGATAACAAGTCTCCAAGCTCAAACCAATCCAGAAACTGTATTTATTATCATCGGCTAACTGATCATACCTAATTGTTTCACCTATTCTTCATTACTGAATTTAAGTTTTTCTATGAAAAACAAATTATACAATCTTCTTGTATATTCAAATAAACATGACAGTACCATATTCTACCCCAAAAATTAGCAGTGTATTTGTAGTACATAAATGCAAAAAGGTAATATGTAGATATATTCAGATTGTTCTTCTCATCTCAAGAAGTTCCCCAACCACCAATTCCACCTGTATCATAACCCATGCAGCCATGTGTAAGCCTTCTTTTGAGAGTGAATCCACCAGTGAGTTCAATTCCCTATACAGATCTGCAAATGTAATTTTTGTGCCTTATGGAAGTTTGTAAAATCCCCTTCAACTGACCATCTATTGCATGAACTGCAATATCATGAATATTTTTTTCATTATTATTCCACTTGATTATGAGCAAAGAATTCCCAAATATATGAACTTGCTGAAGATTTTTAGCCAATGCCAATTTCATAATGATTGAGTCCCATAAATTCATCTATATTGTTTGTGCTGTCACCTAGATTGGCTTTGAAGTTTGAGATTGATAAAATGGTCATCCAACAAATAGAGTACATTCCCTATGCCACTTTTCTCATGATATTGGAAGGTGCCTTGAGCAAATATGCATGGGAGAGTCTTATCAATCAACATATTTCCATCTTGCCTTGGAGGCCTCACTTTGGTATGTGTCCTGCAGAGTTTAAAGATAGCACATCTCTATGAATAAACTTGAAATAATAAGGAATTTATTTCCAGTCAAATACCCCAAAGGGTTAGGAGGGGTATGGAACTAAAATCCTTCAGTTCTCACCTTTGAAACCATTGTCTCAAACAAGCTTCAACAATATTAATTTTCCAAATGAAATTGATACCAATCCATTTACATACATCTCTCCTGAGCTGCTGATAGTTTATGCACTGAGTAAATAAGTGAGAAACATGTTCGTCATCCTTCCTGCAAAGTATGCAGATGTTTATTCCTTTTATGAAGCAGATCCCTGGTGGAAACACTATTCATTAATGTAATCCAGAATAATAATTTAGTCTTCATTGGTACCTTCACATTCTGGATATTCTTCCACCGCCACACCACCTCCTATGCTTATCATCTCCATCATCGAACTGTACAGAAGTTGGTATGTGTACAGACTACAAGCGTACTATTTTATTCTTTATGCATACCACTTCATCTGGTACATCCTTAATATGAATGTGTCCTCTCTTTAATTATGCAAGAAAAATATCCCAAGTGTCAGCATGTTCACCTTCCAGACCCAAAATCAAAGAATCCTTCCATCCTTGTTTCTAGATATCTCTATTTATCTAGTAAGCAATTTGGTCTAGCATTAAGTATCCTCTAGTTTGTAGTCTCTGAATAATTTTAGGGGGAAGAAAAATAATATTATTTCGTCACATAATCACATTGGTTCAAAGTCCAACTTTGGAGACATGATCCACTTTCTAGCCCAAAAATATTTTAATGATTAGGAACAACGGCATGAGTTCTTTCCTCTGGTTGGATACCTCTGTGATGCTCTTACGTGGACTTCTAATCCAATTTAATAATGATGCTAGATCGATGTAATCTAAATAATAATTTGTTTCCAAATTCTATCCTTGGTGATCAGGCTCCCAACGCTTTAGGCTTTCAAATCCTAACCAAAAGAGTGTATATTTTTAATCCCCACTTGTTAACACCCAAAAATGGTTAACTACCTCATCTACCCCATTACATGGCTCATTTGTCCACTTTCCTACCATATCTCCATAAAAAACCCATAAAACCATCTAAAAGCTCACCGAAAAGCTTAAAATGCCTCCAAAAGGCTATAAAATCCTTTTTTCCTCTAAAAATATCCAAAAAGGAATAAAAAATATAAAATAATGAGGAAAAAAGAAAAAACCCTAAATAGCTGAAACCCGAAATAGCTAAAACCCTAAAAAGCTGACCTAAACCACATGGTTTTATAAATAAGTGATGGAGACCCATTATGCCATATCCATTATCATAAGCATCCTCCCTCTGCCGAAATTGTTCTTGAAACCCTAGCTTACCATTAAGCTATTTTCACCATTGAGAACTCTTTTTGGCCCATTTCCACCACCGGAGAAAGGGAAGAAGCAGCTTGGAGCTCGAAGCCACCGACATCGGACCAGCGCAACGGACTCTATCAACCTCCTCATTGGAGGTAACACCAATAAAGATCATTATTTATTTCTTTACTGTTTCTGCTTTATATTATTTACTTTTCACCGTATTGTTTCATGTTATTTACCTTTTACTGTTTTAGCTTCAAGAACGTATTTAGATTAGTTTTCGTTTCAGTTTATCATTATTTAATTCATATATCATTGAACTGCTACTAAGGAATCCATATTCCTTAGTAGGTGCTCATCCGCATAAGCTAGGGTGAAAACCCTAGCAACAGTTTTGGCGACTCCGCTGTCTTTTTTAATTTAATTTTTCCGTACTGTACTTTCGGCTGTCGTTTTCGGCCGCCTGAAACCGCACTTTTTTCTTCCGCAGTCGCGGCCCGACCGCGCATTTCAGGCCCTAACCTGCGACCAGCCCGCCGCTGTCGGCCATTCTCCTGCGTCCTAGACACGTCTTTGAACTTTCCCAGTTGCGCCCCGACCGCGTTTTTTCAGCCCACAGTCGCGATCCGACTGCGTCTGTTCATTACACAGTCGCGATCCGACCACCGCTGTCAGCCAGAACCCCGCAACCTAGACCGCGCCTGTTTCCTTTAAACCCGTGATCTGCGCGCGACTGTTGCCTTCAAACCCGCGGTTCGACCGCGCGAGTCCGCCCCATACCCGCGGTCCGCGAACTGTTTTTTGCCCTTGTTTCCGCGCCGAAACCCAGCCACTTTGCCTCCATTTTTCCTGCACTTGCACAGCCACCTGTTCCACTTGCAGCCTTACAGCCATTTCTGTCCCTTGTTTACAGAATTGTTTAAAAAATTTTAGCATTATTTATTTCAGAAAAAATTCGCATGGTAAAATTTTTTAAAAGTTTTTCATACATTATTATTGTTATTGAGTAACTATTTTGTATTCATAACCTCACAAGCACACAATCTATCCCCTAATTTAAGTGAGACCTAAAATCTACTTAACTCAACCAACACTATAACCTCATTTGAGGAACACAAAAGAATTTTGTAGTTAGGTAGGATCGGGGGGATAGGCTTCCAATAACACCCCTCGGTTATTTACACGTGAGACATAGTTGTTGTCCATTAGGGAACCAAAATACCTTAGTATTTTTTGGCACGGTCACAACCGTTTTATCAGAGGGCCTCTCCCTTAGGAGGGTTGAAGTCGTGAGATTGGTTCCGGAAGTCTGAGTGGAATACCAAAATCCATTCAGTAACTGAAGGGCTACCTTTCGCAGTTCTCGGAATACCCCTGTATAGGGATTATTGCGGTAAAAGAACCAAGCGGTAGATTTACCTTTTTGGACGTGTCATGAACGGGGTATCTTAGTTGCCATACTTCTAGGTTTGCATACCCGGTGTCCCTCCCGGTAGGGGGATACTTTAGCCATTTGACTTTCCTA
>LPNX010701050.1:0-84159 GCA_001517045.1 Pseudotsuga menziesii
GACTGTAATGTCCTCTTCCTTTTAGGCCTTGAGGCCCAAAATCGCTAACCTATGTGATTCCTGTGGGTTCGAGCGGTTACTGATAGCTAGGGAATCAGATTAGGATTGATGCCATCTATAGAAGATCTAGGGCATCCTCACTTGGTCAAGAAGGGCCACCTGGGCCAAAGGCCACCTTCATGCATGCCATCCGAAGCATTATTTTATGATGCATGCACTTTTTAGGTCTCCATCCGCATGCATGCAAGTCAACGGCAAATTAGAAGATAAAGTGACCTAATTAGGTCAAAGATTAGGTTTTGCGCAGTTGAACTTTATAAATAGAGGATAAAGTAAGAGGAGACCTCACTTATGTTTATGATTATTTTGGGAAGCTCTTGGATAGCAGCACAGCGTGCAGCACAATAGTTGGGGTTGGAGACGGAGTCTTCAGCTAACAGGATTTCGGCAGTGAAACATCTATCCTAGTCTTATTCCGGGTAAGCCATACTGGTTCACCACTTGTTCTTCATTCATTCATCAGTTATATAGCACAGGGTATAGATTGTTGCAGGGGCACGGTGTAGCCGTAAGGGGGGGTTTTCCACCAGAAAGCCCTAATCAGCTATAGGGCCTCCAGATCTCAGTTTCCTTCCGAAACTCAGGCACCAGTCTTATCATCAGCTACATACTCCGGCACTCCTTGATTATCAGCTCCATTTGAGCTCATCCGAAGCCGTTATCAGCATTTCCGGACTCTCAGGGGCGTGAGCAGTTGCCTCACTGAACCTAGACGCCTTCCTACTTAGAGGTGTCAGATCTTCAGCATACTCCAGCCAATCTCTCCGGGACCGTAAGGCTATCAGCCCTGCAAATCGGCGGATCCATCGGACACTTCCTTCCTTGAGGGCGTCACCTTTTTCTCTGATTGGGCGTCTTCTTGCTGGGGCATTCATCGGAGGCAGGAGAGATCAGTTCCTCTCCGATCCAGTTCTCAGTACTTGCAGACTTTATCTGAAGCAGTCCAGCCAGTTATCAGTGGTAAGTGTGCATTCTATCTCACAAACCCTAACCCTAATTTTTCCTATACAATAGGGATTTTTGCATGGCAGTTTGAATGCCCAGTTGTATCAGCATAATTATTTAGAAATAGAAAATATCGGGATTTGGGATATTACACAAACTTAAATCTAAAATGCAAAAATAATCTAGATGCAAGCTAGGAAATGAAACTAGAATGAAATCTAACAATGCACAAACTTTATATAAAAAACCCTAAGATAAAGAAGGACGAAAATGGTAGCAAACATCAGTATAGTTGGCTGCAAAAAAGTGAGAAATGGGGCAGCGAACAGCAGTATAGTTGGCTGCAAAAAAAGTGAGAAATGGGGCAGCGAACAGCAGTAAAGAGGGCAGCGAAAGAGGGCTGCCTAAAAGACAGCGAAAGAGGGCTGAGAGGGCAGAGAAGGAGGGCTGCAAAAAGGAGGAAAAGAGGACAAAAAGGGGGCAGCAAAAGAGAGGAATGAAAGCAAGAGACCAAGACAAGCTAGAAAAGCAAGATGGCAAGCTTGGTGGGAGATTCTAGGCTTGGAGAAAGGTATGACTTGGATCTTCCACAGCTTAGAGATGTGCAGGACTAGTAACCAGTAACCGAAAAGAGTTTTTTAGGAGCTTGTTGGAGAAGGCAAGAAAGATCCGGAACCGCTTGCAACCCTGCAAACAAAATATATTAATAATGGAACACTTGTATGGTGAAGGTATTAGATGCCGAGAGCTCCTACTAGATGCAATCCCTGAAGACACAAACACTCAATGCAAATTTGATTAGAAGCCTATGTACTAGATTGTTAGTCTTCAATAAACATAATAATCAAATTGCAATACAAGGGTAGGGTGAAAGAGATATTACTTCACATAGGAGGAAGACACATTGCCAAAATCCCATTAAATGACCTCCAAAGTCTCAATATTTTATTAACAAAAGAAGCTTACAAAATCCAACAGAGTTTCTATGCCAAACTCTCCATGAATAAGAGAGAGCAAAGCACCTCTATATATACAAAAAAAAAGAAAATAGGGCCCAAATCCCTAAATCCAGACACAGGGTAACACCGGAGTAATTGAATGAGCTCGACATGATGATTTGGAGTTGAACTGAGCTGCAATTGAGTTGTAACTAAGTGCTGGAGTAATGAGGGGGGGTGAGGTGCATCATCCTACCTCGTAATGATCACCCAGCCAATAGATAACCCACACTTCAACCAAAAACGAATTTGACCAAAGAGGGCAAATCTCTGACTGATAGTTCAACTGCTACTCTCCGATACTCTATTTGAAACTGACCGATGTTGATTGGAATCATCATAAATGCTTCGTGCCGAGTTAATTAGCTCTTTATTTTATTCAATTTGACTTTTTTTTGGAGATATTTTGATTTTCTTCAATTTATTATTTTTTATTATTTTAATTAATATTTCTCATTTTTTGGGTTTTTTGAGAAAATATTAATTATAAGGCCAAATAATAGTCCGAAACTTAGGATAAGTGTGTCTAGGGGCTAAATGAATGTTTTGGCTTAGAAAATAAGTGTTTATTTGCCAAAAACACCCCTTGAACCACTTAATTATTACAAATTGAAAATTTTCAATTAAACCATAGTAAAAAATGGTTTAATTAATTGAAAAATTTAATTAATTCCCTATAGTAAAAAAATAAAAAATAAAAAATCACCACGCGTCCGGGAATTTTTTTTTCGAACATTGTTTTAATGTATCCCGGGGCTTAGGAAATGACCATAGAACATACCAATAGTTCCTAGTAGGTTCATATTTATTAGTTGGACTCTAATAACCCTCCAAGGCCCAAAATTCAAAATTGGGCATTCCAGCTTTGGAGGAAGCGGGAGAAAACCTCATCGATTATACTCGGCTATAGGAAAAACATAATTGACAAGGGAAAAAACTCCCTAGAATACCTTAGTTGAAATTTTACATCTTAGGGGACCGAGCCACTCAAAACCCCTACTAGCATACTTTATTACAAAAACCCCATGGGGCATGGTCATTTCAACATTAAAAAAAATGGCTATCCAAAATTGGCTAGGCAAAACATTTTGAACTTCTGCTGCACTTGAACATGAACATTGACCATGTTCATCAAATGGCGGCTCATCAGGAGGTTCAACTATGGTACAAAATAGTTGATAACAGATGCTATTTGTTTATGCTATGCATTTATACGGTTGTTTATACAATGTATTTTCAGCTTTAATGTTCAGTTTTGCAATATAGTTGTTTTTGAGTTATAATTGAAGAAAACATTAAAGAAGTTGTTAATCAAGCGTTTAAACATAAAATTTCACATGGTATTAGAGTAGGGTCTCTAAGTATCCCACCGTAAGAGGACTCAAGGTATTGTAGGTAAACCAAGGTTTCTATTGCAGGTCCAAGAAGGTAGCACCAGTTTTGCAGAGTTTAAGTAGTGGCACAATGGTGCAATAGAGATGACCTCTAGTCTGAGGTATGAGGACATGTTGGAGGGGGTCTCCAACTTTGTACAGTGGAAGATAAGGATGGGTGCCATCCTTGAGGAGAGCAGGTTATGGTATCTGGTGAACTCAACAAAATTAGTGGCAATACCAACAGATGCCAAGGAAAAGGAACCTCATGATTTGAATGAGTTCAAAGCACATAAGTTACTCCTTGATGGTGTAAAACACCACTTGATCTCACACTTAGTGAGAAGGATACTGCCAAGGAGATGTGGGATACATTGAGAGGCCTATTTGAGGTCAAGAATGAAAACATGAAGCAGTCCTTACGTCATAAGCTCCATAGCATTAGGATGGTCAAGGAGGGAACAATGACCTCCTATCTCACCTGAATCAAGCAAGTGAAGGATGAGTTGTATGCAGTTGGGGACAATATCCTAAACCCAGAAATGGTGCGCATAGACTTGGAGGGATTCAACAAGGACTGGGAGGTTTTCATCACATGTGTGGTTGGCAGAGAAAAGCTCCCAGGCTGGAGCAAGTTCTGGGATGAATTCACTCAGAAGGAGATCCTGAGAGGATTTTAGAAACAGGAGGAGGTTGAGGAAGAAGAGGAAAATCTTGCCTTGGTCCCCAGATCCAAGGGAAAAGAAAATATAGCAGAGGAGTCTTCCAGTGGTAATAAAAAGAAGGATATGAGTAAGATCCAATTCTTTGCTTGTGAAGAGCTTGGCCATTATGCTAGCCAGTGTCCTACTAGGATGAAGGGTAAAGAAGGGAAGAAAAAGCAAATGTCAACAATGGTTGAAGAAAAAGACGAGGTGAGTGAGTTCACTGCCTAGTTTGCGGATGAGTTTTCACTCATTACTCTGTTTGGGTGTATGGTCAGTTGTGAATATAATACATGCTCTGCTTTAAAAATCCTCAAAAAGAAGTTAACTTACCAGCAACTATAATATCTTTGTATTACCATTTTCTGCTGTTTAGACTGTAGTTTTTCTAAGCACCAATCCTGCATGGAAGAAGGGGAATGACTGCCATTAAAAGGAATGCTTAGATATCTGATTATTTCACTGAGCCTTATCCTTTTCCAAATTGAGGGATCCATGTCAGATTGTCATCATCCTTAATTAACCATTTCTCAGATTTATGATCAGTCATCAATGCATTGAGACCAATTTGAACATATTGAAGCATCCAATAGTCCCATATATTCAAGCAGGTTCAGATTGTACAGAAAACATAGAGTCATCAACAAAGTGGTTGTTGAGAAGTGATTCTTATGGCATACAAATAAGAATCCAAAGGACACACTTGTCTGATGAACCTATGAAACTTGATGCATAGACAAAGTGCCATTGAATTCCACAAAACTTGAAGCATCTGTAAACAAGGTGTGTACCTCCCCAGTGAAACTTGGCCCAATTCCTTACATTGCAGCATGCCAAAAATAAAACCCCAATATATTCTGTCATAGGCCTTGTCAAAGTCAATCTTAAGGAAGATGGATTCCTGCTTAGTTTCTTTGGTCCATTCCATGCATGCCCAAACTGTAACAACAATGTCCAATGTAAGCTGTCCACAAACAAAACCAGTTTGTTCGGCCCTTACAATTTGAGATGCCACTCAATAAATCCATAGTGCCACAACCGTTGCAATTATTTGTAGGCAATATTGAGGAGTGTGATGGGTCTCCATGTTGAATTTTGACATGTGCATGACAATCGTTAAAAAATTGCAGACTGTAATAGAGATAGAACTTGAAATGTTAACAGCAGTAAGACAAGTACAGTAGTCAACCAAGCATCACACAATTGAACACATGATTTTTCACGGGGAAACCTTTTAAGGACAAAAACCCCAAAGCATGAGTAATTCATCCTCTAATTGAGATGACTGAGTTTGTACATGAAAGGAGAAATTTTGTTCTCAAAATTCAGAGATGAATATGCAAAATTTTTCCAAAATCAAAGTAGCCCTAGCAGGCTTACTGCTGCTACCATTTGTTGTTGCCACGTGGAGTGTGAGCTGCTGTTGAGTCCTGTAGCAACCTTCTGCTGCTAACCCTAACCACCTGTAGCAACCCTTTATCACCGCTGGATCTGTTGTAGCTGCCAGTGACCTGTCAGGTGCTGCTGCTGCCAATCGTGACCATCAGCGAGGGTTGGGGCAGCTTGCTGCTGCTGCTGCCCATGACCACCAGCGAGGGCTAGAGCAGCCTGCTGCTGCTTCCTTTGACTACCAGCGAAGGTGTGAACTGTGCTGTTGCTTCCCTAGTTTCCACGAAGCCTGCTGTAGCAGCCCTTGTCATCACCGAAGGTGCTGTAGCAGCTTGTTGCTGCTACCCTTGTCACCACTGTGAACTGTATGCTGTGAAGGGAGAAGCCGTAGCGGGCTAGGAGCCGCCACACTAGGGAAAAGATAAAGAACAAAAGAAAACTCAGCCACTAATTTTTCTTCCACAACAACAAATATGATGATGATCCCAATCACGAATTGCCTCAGTCAAGTGGAGTAGTCAAGTGTGTCAAAATGGTTTGCAAATGTCCTTTATTTATAGTCCATCAAACATTTAAGCTGGTTCCACATAATTAGGAGTTGACATTAGGGCTTAATTTCTTTTTCATCTTTGACCCTTGACTTTTAATCTTTTGTGGTACAAAGGTCTTCCCGGTTTTTTGACTTGTGCCGCTTGGTCCTTCTCTTGATGGTCCCAAGTATTTTTGTGGTCATACCAAGTTGTCTCAAGGGTCCTTGTGGTTCATTCATGCCCACTCAAAGTACATCTTCATAAATATGGAGAATTACTAAATGCTTTATCTTGATCTTCCTCGTGCCACCAAGATGAGGTGCTAGGTCTCTCAACCAGGGGTAGCTAGTCCCTAGAGAAGGTCTCATAGCCCATAGATCAAGAAGATGAGTGCATCACTTGCCCAGACCTGGTCTAGGGATTATGGTGATGACTTGGTAACTGACCAGGTACCTTAGCCCTAGGCTGCATCAAATGACTCAATGTCAAATACTCGGTAACTGACCAATCGCCTCCATTCTCCCAGAGAATGGCCCTCAGCCCTAGATGAGACCCTAGTCCCGGACTAGGCTAAATTCTTGGTAACCTAAGTTGCTAGGAAACGTGGGTATGGGAACGGGGACGGGGACGCCACTTTTTGAAATAGGGTACTTGGGTATGTCAGGGGTACTGTAGACATATGTGTGTGTGTGTGTTAAAATTTATAACAATAAATAATGTCACACTCACATCATACATGCATATTGATATTACTAAATTCAATGATTTATATGAACATTCGCTTTGAAAATTTGAAACATAAAATAATAAATTTGATAAATCATATGACATAGACTCATAGTAGATATCAACTGGAATTATATTAATATAATTAACAACATGAAATATTATATGTCCATGACACCACGAGTTCAAACTTCATTGTCATACTACATCTAAAATTTGTTTAAAGGCATTTTTAGACATGAAAAAGAAAGTTCAAAACAGTAAACATTGAACATGAACAAGATAGTTGATTTGGCTTACTCAAGCCATGTCATCGACAACCTTAGGATTAATGTCATTAGCATCACTAAAGTCCTCTGTCACGTTGTCGTTGGAGTAGTGAGCACAATGCACTAGCAGTGAGAAATGCAGTGTTGCGCAGGTTTAGGTAAGGGGCAAGGGCCCACATAACACGTGTTTTAGTGTTTTATTATTTAATTTTTAAAATTTTGAACTTCAAACTTTGCAAATTGACTTGCCTTGAACGACGAGCTAAGATAAATTGCCCAATAGCTGTGTCGGCCGCGTACCCAAACGTGTGATACGACATACCAAAATCCATGCAAGTACCCTATTTTCATACATGAAGTACCCGGTACGTGAGGTTAGATTTGCGTACGACTGGGTATGGCTAGGGACGTACCATTGAAGTACCCAAGTATCCGGTACTGGTTCGTGTACCCGACCCCCCGGTACGGGTACCCATGCAACACAATTGGTAACTGACCAGGTGCCTCCATTCAGTGAATGGCTCTCAACTCTAGGCTGAGACCCCCAGTCCTAGACTGGGTCAATTTCTTGGTAACTGACTAGGTGCCTCCATTCTCCCAAAGAATGTCCCTTAGCCCTAGGCCAAGTCCCCCATTCCCAAAATGGATCAAATTCCTGGTAACTGACTAGGTGCTTCCATTCAAAGAATGGCCCTCATCTCTAGGCTGAGTCCCCTAGTCCTGTACTGGGTCAATTTCCTAGTAACTGACCAGGTGCCTCCATTTTACTAGAGAATGGCTCTCGATGCTACTTAGGAAAAATCAACACTCCATCCATTGATGGTGTATCTAGCTGTATCTTTTGGGATGAGTTTAATAAGAACCCGGTTAAGAAATTCTCAAAGCTTTTCCTTCTTGAAAATTTATTGGGTCATCTTGAAAATGTCATCATCAATGTTGTTCCACATCGCCTTATAAAAATCACAAGGGAGTCCATTTAGGCTAGGTGATTTTCCATTCTTCATATTGGATAGGGTAGAAAAGATATCTTCCTTTGCTATCTCTCTACTTAACATTTCTCTTCAAAAGGACTAACTTTAGTAGGAACACTAAACAACTCTATATTCGCTTCTGGCCTCCTGTAGCTGATCTGAAAGACGATAATGACAAAATTATTTTGGGAATGAAACCCAAACATATCTTTAATTTCATTCAAGTCCTCAATTACACCATCTAGTCTCCACAATCCTAGGATTTTTAAGTCAAGTTCTTTTTGTTTCTAAACAAGGGCACATGAACACCTGAACAAATTATTGTGTAGTCAAAATAGAGCACAATTTCCATAGGTGGATGCATTGTTTAGATGTTGGATAGATGTCTCGACTCTCGATGCAGCCAAAAATAATTTGAGAAAATATTGCAGGCAGATAAACCAAACACTAGCAAAGTTAAAATGCTACAAAGAATGTAGAGGTAGAAAGAGACACCAGATTCTGAAGAAAAAAATCCAGAAATGCTCCAACATCGAATTGAATTTATGATGCCTGTTGCCCCACATATGGCATGGGGGTTCTCCCAGTATCGAAAACCCTGTTTCAACATGTTGTGGATGGATTTTTCCTTTGGAGGCCTTGGTAGGATGTTGATGTCTTTTTTTTCTTTGGCAATCATCCTTTTACGGGTATTAGTACACATATGAAGACTTTGATACTTTAAGATCCATTGTAACACCCTAGTTTTGACCCCATGATATTTTGATGGTACATGATGTATATATTGTATTGAGATCATGGCATGGAGCTCAAATCCAAGGCCCTGCTATCGATCTAGTATTTTGTATATAGGTGATCAAGGTCGATACCTATGGTTTTTGTGCTAAGTCAAGCACAGTAGATATATTTTGATATATCATGTAAATGTACAAATTAATATAATACCACAGCTAGCTATGGAACTGCAACGTGAAAGAGATGGGGGCATGATTTCACAAGGGATAGGGTGGGGAGTCAGTCAAGCTCTGAGCCTTAGGGTGAGGCCAGATGTCAATAGGAGAACCTATGAACCCTCAACTATCTTTTGTCCTCTGTCCTCAATCCTTTATTCTTTCCAGAAGGTGGTTGAGACAGCTAATGCCTGGGGAAGTGCAGGGCATGGCAGACTGTTGTCTGCGCAGGCCTGCAGCCTGGGGGAAGCCGCACTTTTGCTTCTGCAGGAAGCAAGCACATGATGCGTGCCCAGTCCGTCAGAAGAGGTTGCGTTTGGGTTTTACTCATTCCACCTCATTCATTCGAATGATTATTTCATCGTTGTTCAGGGATTCTACCATTCAAGCTCTTCAGGCTGCTCATGCGCGCTGTGTGTCTACCTGTGTTGCAAAACCGTGGTTTTTGTCTGTGATTGTCCATCCCTGATCTCGCTGTCATGTTGGTTCACTGTCTGGAGCCGCAGAACCAGTTATCTGCAAGTATTTTCCTTTGCCGAGCAAGGGAGCATAGGTTTGTGGCTCAGACGGTTTGATTTCACTCTCCTGAGTCGCGGAAGGTGTTTCCACAGTGGGTTTCTCTGTTACAAAGTAAGCCTGTGTTGCTGTGTTTCCTTGTGGATGCCTGTGTAGTGCATCCCTGTTTTGGGTTGAAGGTTTAGGACTGGAGTAGGGCCATAATTGGCTGATAAGCCTAGTAAAAAGAGGAACCACACAAAAAGATCAAAGGGGTAGTAAAAAGAGGAACCACATAAAAAGATCAAAGAGGCTGGTAAATCTTGCCTGCACACCCGCGTGAGCACTAGAGGGAAGGTATGGCCTGAAGGACTGTATAAGCGGAGAAAGGAATACTTCCTTATGTATGGTGGGGTGGAGTCGTGGAGACCAAGCCAAATCTAGTGTAGGTATCCTTAGCTCTGGGCTTGAGATCACTAGCCCATCACTTCTACCTATCCATTGCCTTAGCAACCTGATAAGCCCAACTGTTGGTTGGTTTGGTTATGTCCTGTTGTGTTTTGGCTTGTTGCCTTAGTAGCCTGTGAATCCCAATTGTTTATTGGCTTGGCTAGATAGTCTGTGAAACCCAACTGTTAGTTGGTTGACTGTGTTCTGATGTGTGTTGGCTATGTGTAAGCCTATTGTTCCCTAGTTCCTTGTGGAAATCATGCCCATTTCGGGGGTGGCAGTGTGTTGAGAGATTAATGAACACACTGGCCTATGGTTAAGTGGAATGTTGCAATGACATAGCTAGTTGTAGAACAACTTCATCATCAAGATAAGTATCTCTCTTACTCTGTCTATGTAATGTATTTGCTTATGAATGACTATACTGGTTGTGTAGAATGCTTATGAATATGATGAATTGCTATGTTCATGTTGAATGTTTGTTGATGATCCAGTAGAGGTTTACTTGTGTATGAATGTCCCTGTAATTGCTAGCTTATGCCTTGTAAGTTTTATGCATTTTTACTTCTGCATTTGCCTATGTATTCTATGCATTTTTCTTAAGTCCTTGGAGGCTAGAAAAGTCGGTTAAAGAGGTCAGAATGCATTTGACTTATTGTTTCCGCTCCTTGGAATTTGCTTGCGGAAGGCGAGAGGCGGAAACCGGAAAAAGAAAAGTTGGACAAGGCAGATTATGGTGTTTCCGCACCCCAGGATCCGCAGGGGAAGGCGAAAGGTGGGATAAAGAAGTTTAAATCCAAGCAGAAGTGTGTTTTCTGATTTCCAAAGTTCGAGGTCGGAAAGCGGAAGTCGGAAGTGCAGAAAAAGGTTAAGGCCGAAAGTCGTTCTCCCGATTTTCGAGTTCCACAGCAGAGGTAGAATGCGGGAGGCGGGAGAAAGAGGTTTTATCAAAGCAGAATGTGGGATTTCCGACTTTCGGGATCTACCTGCGGAAGGCAGAAGGTGGAAATCCAGAAAAAGGATAAGGTAAAGATTTGGTCTTCCGATTCTCGAGTTCAGCACTGGAGGGCGGAAGGCGGAAACGAGGATAGAGGTTCCGTCATTTGATAGTTTTTTGACTTCTGAGTTTCGAAGTGCGGTAGGCAGAAGGGTGGTTGAAAGACTTCATCGAAGAGTTATGTTTCCGATTTCCAAGGTGCGGAAGGCGGAAAGTGGAAGTGTGGAAATTCGGAAAAAGGATAAGGTAAAGATTTTGTCTTCGGATTCTTGAGTTCCGCATCGGAGAGCGGAAAGGCGGAAGGCGGAACGGTGGTTGAAAGACTTCGTTGAAGAGTTATGTTTTCGATTTCCGAGTTCCAAGGTGCAGAAGGAGGAAATCGGAAGTGCGGAAGGAGGAAGGCGGAAAGGACATTAAATGTTCCTTTGCACATGGAGTTTCAGATTTCCGAAGTGCGGAAGGCGGAAAGCGAAATTGCGGGAGGCGAAAGGCGAAAGAGAATTAAGTATTGTCTGTCGAACTTTATATTTCCGATTTTTGATTTTCGAGGTCGGAAGTGCAAAAAGTGTGGAATGCGAAAAGATAGGTTCAGTGCAGAAGAAGTCATTCCAGTCACAGAAGGGATCTTTTAAGGGCAGAACGATTGTTACAGTGGTGTACAGGGGTTCCTAAGCATGAAAATGAAGGTGGAAGTGTGAGTTAGCGTCCATGCCCGGGGTTTGAAAAGAGAATAAAGGTTCTTGAGGCAAATTTTTTTAATTTATCCACATTATGGGTATGGGGACTTTACGTTGTGGTATCAGAGCAAAGGTTGCAGCACTAGGGCAGAAATGGGTCAAGTTGAACAGTTAAAATGGAAAAAGGACACCTAGGTTGTGGTTTAACAGAGCTGCTGGTTGCATAAATTAGTATAAATGTGCCAAGGCAATTAGTTGCAGAAAGAAAACTACAATGAGAAAGAGTGCTAGTTAGCAGAATTGCTAAACTTAGCCAACCCGATGAAATGCACCGTGACTGTAGATCTGGATTTTACTATGATCTTGACTGTTCATGCCTGCAATAAGCATTTGGTAAGTATTTTTTTTTTGAATTTCTGAGATTGTTTAACAAATGATGTCGTTAACACATTTTGCAGAGTCAGTGTAGATTGAAAAATTGGTCTTGGTCCAACCAAGAAGTTCAAAGAAGATCAACGCCAAGAAGATTAACAACATGGATGATGAATAGGATCCCTCTGGACACGGGGAAGATGCTATGGGGGAAAAGCCAAGAGATCCCCAAGAGAACAGAAAGCCACTCCAATGTTGGAGATGTGGAGGACCCCATTTGCGCAGGAGTTGTCCACATGGGGAAGGGTATGTAAGGCTAGCTTACCTTAACCAAGGAAATGAAAGTGAATCTGATGGGAAGAGGGAACACGAGAGTTCCCCAGATGTTGCAGCTACCATAAGAAGCCTGAGGGTAGAGTTGTAGGGTTGCAAAGAAGAAAATAAAAGGATGATCAAGTCTCTGGTAGAGCAAAACCAATTGACTACAGTCATGCTACAGAGTTTGGTAGACCTCCAAAGGTAGATAAAATCCGGGCATCAGTTAATAGAGATAGAAGGGAGTAGGAGAAATTCCCACAAGAAGAATGAGAAGCTTAACCCAAGGAAGAAAAGTTTTAAACCTTCTCACCTCTTGAAGTAGCAAAGGCAGTCATCACAAGCTGTGATTGAGCTAGCCAGAGTGATGGGGTAAAATCCAAGGAAACCACTCAAATGTTGGGGATGTGGAGGACCCCATCTACGCAGGAATTGTCCACTTGAGGATGGGAAGGAAGGTCAAGTCCCCAACACCCAAGAAGTTGAAACTATGGGTCAGGTAGCAGGGACCATTCCTAAAATTTGTGCAGTGTTGGAAGATCACCAGGCAAATCATCAATCAACTGTGGTGGAAGTTGAGGGTGAGATTGCTGAGCAGACTGTTTCTGTTTTGATTGGCCCTGGATCCACTCACAGCTATATCACGCCTAGACTTGTTGAGATGCGCACTTTGAAGGAGTCAAAGCATAGAAGATCATGGTTAGTCCAACTAGCCACTGGAACCACGAAGAAGGTCAGTGAGGTGGTAAAGAAATGTCCATTGGTCATGGATGGGTTAGTAACCTATGCCGATCTGAATGTTCTGCCACTTGGTTCCTATGATGTCCTCATTGGAATGGATTGGTTGGAAGCACATAGAGAAAAACCTGATTGTTACAACAAGAATTTTGAGTGCTTAAATGAAGAAGGGAAACTAAAGGTTGTGAAAGGCATACCAAAAGTGATCTCTGGAAGGCAGTCTTTAGCAATGCAGCTGAAGAAGTTTTGTGGGAAAGGTTGCAGAGTGTATGTAGCTAATGTTTTGGAGGCAACAGAGAATGATACTCCTAGGTTGGAGGGCTTTCATGTGTTGCAAGAATTCAAGAATGTTTTTCCTAATAGAATTCGAGGGCTTCCTCCAAAGAGGGACATTAATTTTACCTTTGAACTTGTGCCTAGAGCTGCACCTGTGTCCTAGACACCCTACAGGATGAGCATACTAGAAAGACTAGAGCCGAAGATGCAGCTGCAGGAGTTGTTGGAAAAGAAGTACATCAAGCCAAGTGTGTCTCCTTGGGGAGCACCAACTATGTTTGTGAAAAAGAAAGACGGTACACTCTGGTTGTGTATTGGTCACAGACAACTGAGCAAAGCCACTTAGAAGAACCAATACCCTTTGCCTAGAATGGATGACCTCTTTGATCAAATGAGAGGAGCAAAGGTGTTTTCCAAGATTGACTGAAGGTCTAGTTACCATCAGGTAAGAATCAAGGGTGAAAATGTTCATAAAACAACCTTCAGAGCAAGGTATGGATCTTATGAGTTTGTAGTGGTACCATTTGGTTTCACAAATGCACCAGCTACGTTTATGTGCCTCAGGAATAATGTTTTCAGCAGGTACTTGGACAGGTGTGTTCTTGTTTTCCTTGATGACACTCTTACTTATTCAAAGAACGAGGAAGAACTTGTAGAACCGTCGAGGCTGGTTTTGAAATTGCTCAGGAAGCATAAGCTGTATGCAAGGTTGAGTAGATGTGACTTCTATGAAGATAGAATTCATTATTTGGGTCACATTATTTTAGATAAAGGAATATCTGTAGACCCTGAAAAGATTGAGGCCAATATGAGTTGGCCTGCTCCAAGAAAGATGACAGATGTAAGATCTTTTGTGGGACTTGCAGGGAATTGCAGGAAGTTCACTGAAGGATATTCTGCAGGTAAAGTGGATCCTATGTATAGGGTGAGGAGGCTTGCATGTGAACTTGTAGTTCCATGAGGAAATGACCCTCGTATGT
Source organism: Pseudotsuga menziesii (assembly GCA_001517045.1). Taxonomy (NCBI): domain Eukaryota; kingdom Viridiplantae; phylum Streptophyta; class Pinopsida; order Pinales; family Pinaceae; genus Pseudotsuga; species Pseudotsuga menziesii. The sequence continues at coordinate 14,216 of LPNX010701050.1, forward strand.
ATGTACAGTCATATCAGGATTTCTTGAAGACTGCAGGTAGAATGACCTGAACAGAGCCGTATGGTTGTACCCAATGAAACCAAGGCAGGAGACTGCCATGTGCTATGAGAAGGATCTCATGATTGAAATCTAACTTCTGAACATAATAGATTTTAAATTTTGTTGTTGATTGCTAATTGATTGTTTGGCTGATCTAAAATGGTGTCAGGTTGACATGTTGTATGTGAATGTCTAGGTTTTGGGTGGTATGCGTAAGTAGGGGGCAAGTGCTCCCACTTGCAAAAGCCAAACAGTATGAGGATGGCCTCATGGTTGCAAAAATCTGATTTTTTCTGTAGGAAACAGAATTGTGAATCTTGATTTTGATTTGACTATCAATGTTATTGGTTGTTTGATCTTTGGAAATTTATCCATGCACAAAATAGATTTTAAAATCTATGATTGAAATTTTTATGATGACATCTCATGTGAACTGCCTGCTAGTATGTAAAGCAGGTGAGATGATGGGGGTACGCCCTTGGAGTACATAGCTACTTAGGAGGATGTGTTTGAAGATGGATGGCTCCTCTGGAAGGATGTGCAAGGGCACATCGCTTCGCCCCCCGGTCAACTAGGCACTGGTATGCATCACTGGGGACGCTTAGGGTGTAAGACATCCGGTTGGACTTCTTTCTGCACACATTCACGTCGTAAGGGGATTGTCACGAGAGTGGGAGTTCCATGAGGAGAATAACCCCTAGGTATTACGGTGTACGGAAAGGAAGCGCCTGAGCATTGGTAAGCACTGGGAGGAGGTGTTGAGCCCTTAAGTAGAGCTGCCATTAAGCACCTAGAGAGGTGTTAGGCTTTGGAGCAGGGCTACCAGATCTCGGTTGAGAGATATACAAATAAGTATTTGGTTTACTTAGCAACTTTTGTTGTTGTTGATTTTCTGTAAATACACATGAGCATATAATGCGGCCATGGTTTTGAAAATCTTGTTATAGATTGCATCCTAAAGGAATGAATTTGACATATGAATTAATTCGTTGTGGTGTCTGGAAAGGAAGCACCTGAGCTTGGTGATCACCTAGAGGAAGTGTTAGGCTCTGGAGCAGAGCTGCCATATCTCGGTTGAGGGATGTTTTCACAGGTGATCCGAGGCTTGCGGAAACTTGACTACCTTTTAATGCACACCCTAGAACAACATAGGAAGGGTGGGTACGCTTGAGGGACTAGATAGTAGAGAAGAGGTACCATACTTGTGTGGGGTGGGGTAGGTCTTGTGGGTGCCATGGTTGTATAAAGCCAAGTTGGATACCCGTGGAGCCAAAAGAAGATACTTATGCAAATAAGTATTTGAATTACTTATTGATTTTATTTCAATATATATTTGCATGTGATTCATCCATGATTTTTGAAAAATCTTGTGAATCTGACATGAGAATTGACTCATTGCTTGGGGATTGAGCATAGGCATTGCTGGTTGCCAAAGATCTTGGAGATGTTCTAAGTTGAGGAGAAGGATTCTCCAAGACCAGAAAGAGACTGGTGGTATGGACTAATGCATGTAATCAAGGACCTGGAAGAGTTCTAGATCGTACCCTTGGACATACAAAGGTGCAGAAGGAGCACCATGGACTTGGAGAGGCTACATGGGAGCACTATGGTCCTGAAGAGGCTACCTGGGAGCTGGAGGATGCCATGCGATTGGCACATCCATTTTTATTCAATTCTGCAGAGCACCGAGGATAATGCTAGTGTAGCATTTTTGTTCAATTTTGTAAGCACTGAGGACAGTGCTAATTGAAGGGGGAGGGGAATGTAACACCTCGGTTTTGACCCCATGATATTTTGATGGTACATGATGTATATATTGTATTGAGATCATGGCATAGAGCTCAAGGCCAAGGCCCTGCCATCGATCTGGTATTTTGTATATAGATGATCAAGGTTGATACCTATGGTTTTTGTGCTAAGTCAAGCACAATAGATATATTTTGATATATCATGTAAATGTACAAATTAATATAATACCACAACTAGCTATGGAACTGCAACGTGAAGGAGATGGGGGCATGATTTCACAAGGGATAGGGTGGGGAGTCAGTTAACCTCTGAGCCTTAGGGTGAGGCCAGATGTCAATAGGAGAACCTATGAACCCTCAGCTATCTTTTGTTCTATGTCCTCAATAATTTATTCTTTTTAGAAGGTGGTTGAGACAGTTCATGTTTGGGGCAGTGCAGGGTATGGCAGATTGCAGTCTGTGCAGGCCTGCAGCCTGGGGAAGCCGCATTTTTGCTTCTGTAGGAAGCAAGCACATGATGCGTGCCTGGTCCACCAGAAGAGCTTGCGTTTGGGTTTTACTCACTCTTCCTCATTCATTCGAACGATTATTCCATCGTTGTTTAGGGATTCTACCATTCGAGCTCTCTAGACTGCTCATGCGTGCTGTGCGTTCACCTGTGTTGTAGAACCGTGGTTTTTTACTGTGATTGTCCATCCCTAATCCCGCTGTCATGTTGGTTCACTGCCTGGAGCCGCAGAACCAGTTATTTGCAAGTATTTTCCTTTACCAAGCAAGGGAGCAGGGGTTCGTGGTTCAGACGAACCGATTTCACTCTCCCGATTCGCAAAAAGATATTTTTGCAGTGGGTTTCTCTGTTACAGAGTGAGTAACCCTGTGTTACTGTGTTTCCTTGTGGATTTCTATGTAGTGCATCCCTATTTTGGGTTGAAGGTTTAGGAGTGGAGCATGGCCAGAATTGGCTGATAAGCCTAGTAAAAAGAGGAACCACACAAAAAGATCAAAGGGGTTGGTAAATTTGGCCTGCACACCTGCGTGAGCAATAGAGGGAAGGTATGGCCTGAAGGACTGTATAAGTGTAGAAAGGAATACTTCCTTGTGTAGGGTGGAGTGGAGTCGTGGAGACCAAGCCAGATCTAGTGTAGGTATCCTTAGCTCTAGGGTTGAGCTCACTAGCCCAACACTTCTACCTATCCATTGCCTTAGCAGCCTGATAAGCCCAACTGTTGGTTGGTTTGGTTGTGTCCTCTTGTGTTTTGGATTGTTGCCTTAGTAGCTTGTGAATCCCAATTGTTTATTGGCCTGGTTGGACAGTCTCTAAAGTCCAACTGTTAGTTGGTTGACTGTGTTCTGATGTGTGTTGGCTATGTGTAAGCCTATTGTTCCCTGGTTCCTTGTGGAAATCATGCCCAACTTGGGGGTGGCAGTGTGTTGAGAGATTAATGAACACATTGGCCTATTGTTGGGTGGAACGTTGGAGTGACATAGCTAGTTGTGGAACAGTTTAATCATCAAGATAAGTATCTCTGTTACTCTGTCTATGCAATGTATTTGCTTATGAATGACTATACTGGTTGTGTAGAATGCTTATGAATATGATGAATTGCTATGTTCATGTTGAATGTTTGTTGATGATCCAATAGAGGTTTACTTGTGTATGAATGTCCCTGTAATTGCTAGCTTATGCCTTGTATGTTTTATGCATTTTTACTACTACATTTTCCTGTATGTTCAATGCATTTTGCTTAAGTCCTTGGAGGCTAGAAAAGCCGGTTAAAGAGGTCAGAATGCATCTGACTTAGTGTTTCCGCCCCTTGGAATCCACCTACAGAAGGCGGGAGGCGAAAACCATAAAAGGAAAAGTTGGACAAGGCAGATAATGGCGTTTCCGCACCCCGGGATCCATAGAGGAAGGCGGGAGGCGGGAGAAAGAAGTTTCAATCCAAGCAGAAGTGTGTTTTTTGATTTCCGAAGTCCAAGTTTGGAAATATTAATTCTGTCACAGTAATCTAGGGACTAAACACAACCTACAAATGATTCAAGGCAAATTACACATGAAAATGGTGTAACGGTACTGCAATAAGAGTTTGCAGACCCTGTATATTCAATAATGAATGATAGTACAATACAATGTCATGCAGAATGCATGAATGCCAAGACAATTCGAATACTCAAGGAGGTCATTTGAATTGCATGGATGGGTGTATCTTAACTGAATGTCAGCCACAATCGGCACACATAGTTAACTACTGATCTAATCCATAACTGACTCTCACACTAAGTCTTAACTGAATCGGAGTGCAATAGATGACTGAGTCTAACTGAAAGTGACTCATCACATGTAACTGCATGTCCAACTCAAGGAGGTAGCGCATCCATAACTCTAAGTAGCTCCGATGGAGTTAATTGAAGTGCCACTTGTCATCAGAAGTGGTTGGAGGTGCCTTAGTTGTCTCCAGTTCATAAATATTAGCCAAAAATAATCAAATAATGAATGGGGGCACCTTTACAACTCAGCTTAACTGATTGTTAGGTGAAACAACAATCAGTTAGCAATTAGGTGCATTTATGACACTTAGATCACCCCATAATTGCTCCCTATTTGAAGGAGGAAGCTAAGTTAGCCTCCCCGAATTAAGGACAAGGCTTAGTTGGCCTCCTTGACTGAAGGAGGGCGTGGGTGTGCTCATGCTGATGTCATAGTGTGCTCATCTGATGCCAAGTAAGTCAATTAAACTTAGGATAGTGGGTAAATAGGCCAAAATTGACCAAATAAGTGTGCATGTTGGGTAAATGAATCTAACACCCCCCTTACGCTATACTCACGAGGAGAAAAAATAAAATGCATGAAATGCTAGGGCCTCGGCAACAAAGGCCATAGGTCACCCTGTACAATAATGTAACTCAAACAATGCTAAAAAATAAATATAAGTGAGGAAAGAGGGAAAACCCAGTGGGAACCCCCCCCCCCTTAAGCTAAACACTGAAAAGTAATCTGATCACCCTGATGAACTCACCCCCAACAGTGAACAGAGGTAAGTGAACTTCTTCTCTGAAAATCTCTCGGTGAAGATGTCTGCAATCTGCTCATCAGTAGGGCAGTATTGCAGAATGACGGTCCTGTCATGCACCAATTCCCTGATATAGTGCATGTGTATCTCTACATGCTTGGTCCTCTGCCTGGTAACTGGATCTGTGGAGATCTTAATAGCACTTTGATTGTCACAAAAGAGGACAGTGGACAAAGTACTACCAAAATCAAACTCTGAAAGAATGCCTTGCAACCAAACAGCTTGGATGCAAGCATTCACGGCTCCTCGGTACTCGGCCTCTGCTGAAGACAATGCAATGGCGGCCTTCTTTTTGCTAGACCAGCAAATAGGGCCACCACCAAACATGAATACATATCTGGAAGTAGACTTTCGATCAATAGAATCTCCCGCCCAATCTGAATCTGTGTAACCAACCAACTCTAGCTCAGAGTCTGCAGCATAGTGAATGCTGTAGGTCCTGGTGCCCTGAATATACTGGAAGATCCTCTTGGCTGCCTTCCAATGAAGATCATGAGGCTGCTGCATGTATCTTGATACATCATTCACGGCATAACATATATCAGGTCGAGAATGAGTCAAGTAAAGCAAGCTACCAATCAGCTGGTGGTAGATTGTGCAATCCATGGGTGGAGTGCTTTTTCCTTCTTCAAGGCTGATCCCTGAAAGGAAAGGGAATGGAGCAGCCTTACATTAAGCCATGTTAAACTTAACTAACAGGTCTGATATGTATTTGGACTGAGTGACCATTATCCCATCAAAATTTTGTGCAATTTCAAGCCCCAAAAATTGCTTCAAGAGCCCCAAATTGCTCATCTCAAATGCATCATGGAGGGCAGTTTTTATGACTGAAATGGCAGCAACAGTGCTACCAGTAGTCAAAAGATCATCAACATATAAAACAATGATAAGCAAATGACCATCATACTGCTGTAGATACACATTCGGATCTGATTTACATCTTTGGAAGTTTTGCGTGAGAAGGAAGGCATCCATCTTGGAATACCACTCTCTTGGGGCCTGTTTTAACCTGTATAATGACTTCTTTAATTTGCATACCAAAAATGAATCTGAAATGTAGCCCTCGGGCTGCTTCATGTATATCTCTTCATGAAGATCTCCATGTAGAAATGAAGACTTAACATCCATATGATGCACTTCCCAGTGCTTGGATGCTGCAATTGCCAAAACTAGGCGGATGGAGTCCATTTTTGAAACCGGTGCAAAGGTCACATGATAGTCCACACCTTAGACTTGGGAGAACCCTTTTGCTACCAGCCTTTCCTTTTATTTGTAGGTGCTGCCATCAACAACAACCTTTGTCTGAAACACCCACTTGCATTGAACTAATTTTCTCCCCGGAGGAAGAGAAACTAGCTCCCAAGTAGCATTCTTTCGAAGAGAATTCACCTCTTTGTCCATGGAAACTTGCCATCTTGGATCTTTCCGAGCATGGTAGTAAGACTTAGGATCTGAACTTATCATTAAATAACAAGTTTCAGACAACAAAGAGTCATGACAAGAGAGCGCAATACCTGCTCTTTGGAAATCAGACCGGGTTCTTCTTGGATCATCAGGATTTCCAATGTTGTCACCGGCGGAAGAAAGTGTCTGTCTAGCCAAAGTTGGGAGATGTGTTTGCACTTTAGGTTCAGAACTTGAACTTGATGCTTGCTGGTCACTAATATCAGATATCAGAGGTTCCAAATCAGAGTCATCACCCCCAATTTCATCATCCAAATATTCAGCAGAATAGGAAGGAAATTCAACAGTTTTCTCCTTCACTAGTTCTACCTCTTGAAGAGGCTCATCGAACCGAACACTTCTTTCAATGATGATTTGTTTTGTTTTGATATCCAACAGCTTGAAACCTTTAGATTCTTCAGGATATCCAATAAACAAACATTCAATACTTTGCGGTTGCAAAGCTTTCCTCTTATCATGCGGAATTCGGGCCCATTCAGTGGACCCAAACACCTTGAAATTCGACACATCCGGCTTGTGTCCAAAGTAGGCTTCGAAAGGGGTCTTCCCTTTCACAGATGAGTGAGGCACTCTGTTTTGAATGTAAACAACATCATTCATGGCCACAGCCCATAAATTTGCAGCCAACTTCTTGGCTTCCGGCATGCAAGTGGTCATCTCCTTGAGAGACCGATTCTTTCTCTCCGCTACACCATTCTGCTGGGGAGTGTAGGGGACTGAATGTTGGATCTGAATACCACTTTCGGAACATATATGTAGCAACTCATTACTGATATATTCCCCGCCATTATCAGATCTCAAAGTTTTGATCTTTTTCCCAGATGCATTCTCAATTAGTGCTTTTAATTCAATGAATTTTTCTAAGAATTCTAACTTTTTCTTAATGAAGAAGGCCCATGTATATGTAGATAAATCATCTATAAAAGTGAGAACATACCGAGATCCATTCAAGGATGTGATGGGCATTGGTTCGCTGATATCAGAATGAATCAGCCCCAAGATTTCTGATGCTCGACTTGCCTTCCCCCGATCAAACTTATGCTCAGGATGCTTGCCCAAAATACAGCCTTTGCAAATTCCGGTGGTAGCTTTGATGACCGGGAGGCCTTCAACCATGGAATTTTTTTGTAATTGTTGCAAGTATTTGAAGTTTAGATGGCCGAATCTCTCATGACACAGTCTGCTGACCTCATTTCCATGAGTCAGAAGAGCTGTGGGCTTTGCATCCTCCTCAAAATGGGAAAACTCATAGGCTTTTGCATGATGATTTGCAGATCTTTTTGCCACAAGTTTCCTTGATGCAACTTCAGTAATTTCTACATCATCTGGGCTGAAGGATACTCTCTTGGGCACTCCAGTATGGGTCATTTGATAGACACTCAGGAGGTTTGATGCAAGAGATGGTACATACAGAACATTGGAAAAATAACCGTGCTCAAGATTTACTATACCTTGTCCTTTTGAGATGATGGTAGAGTCATCTCCCATGTGGATGGGAATGCTCTTGCTGGTGTCGAGAGAAGAGAAAGAGTCTTTGCTGACCATCATGTGGTTCGAAGCTCCAAAATCTATGAGTAGAGCCTTGGACTTCGAAGTGCTTGCCATGAGGGCATGACCTCTTTCATGCTGGTATTCCCGATCTTGATTTTCTTTCCTCTGAAAGCTTTTCGGAAGATTTATGTTATTTCTCTCAAGGAGAGAAGTAGCTTCATCAAGCTTCTTTTTCATACAGGCATGTTCAGGGTGGAAGCCCTTCCTGCAGTATGAACACTTGACTTTTTCCTTCCCATGGTGGCCTTTGTTTTTGTTCTTCTTTGAGCCAGAAGGCTCTTCTTGCTGCTGGTTTTGAACTTTTGGGTTAGGAGCTTCGAATTTGGTTTTGGGGTTCTTCTGCTGCTTTCCTTTCCCCTTCAGATCCTTGGGTCCCGAAGCAAAGAGGGCTTGATCACGAGAGGATTTGATGATCCCCATTTGGACAAGCTTATCATGCTCGCTTGTTAGGGACTCAATGAAGGCATTGAGTGAAGGCTTCTTCCATCCAGGGGTTGTGAGCTTTGCTGGACGGAATGTAGAAACAAACACCGAATAGTTAGCTCCAAGTTTTGAGAGAATGGCGAGGATGAGTTGATCATCCTCCTCCTTCACCTCACACTGCTTCAGTAGAAGGACTATATGCTTGAATTTTGTGAGGGTCTCAAAATTGCCAAATTAAAGAGACATCAACTCGTTTTCAAGTTGATAAACCCTCAAGTCATCTTGCTTTCCATACAGGGAGGCAAGGTGGTTCCAAATCTCTTTCGGAGTCTTCAATCCCGAGAGGTGGAATAGAAGATCCTTGGATATAGAGAGACACAAGAAATCGAAAGCTTCATCTTTCTTATTCAAAAATCTAGCCTTGTCTATAACATGAGTAGGCTCTTCTTCTGTGTCCATAGTGACCCAGTAGAGTCCTCTGGCACGTAGCTAGCTCTCCATGTCTCCTTTCCATTGATGGAAATTGAATGGAGTCAAAAGATCTATGGAGGAAGCCATATCAAACTGTTGTAGCGAATGCAGTGAACCTGTAAAACCTGCAAATCAAAACAATAAAGTCACCGTAAGGTCGAACAGCTTGCACATTTCAGGTTTTCATCACACCTAGCATAATTGATCAAGCAAGCTTGATCAACAATTCCTTAAGTGGCAAACCTTATGCTTCTGGTGCAGTGCTGGAATTTGAGCTTTTGCTCAATTTTTCATGCAAGATCCGTAAAAAACCATGTTTTTGAAGAGAACGAGCTTCATCCTGCCGTGAGCTCTGATACCATATTAATTCTGTCATAGTAATCTAGGGACTAAACACAATCTACAAATGATTCAAGACAAATTACACATGAAAATGGTGTAACGGTACTGCAATAAGAGTTTGCAGACCCTGTATAATCAATAATGAATGATAGTACAATGCAATGTCATGCAGAATGCATGAAAGCCAAGACAATTCGAATACTCAAGAAGGTCATTCGACTTTCATGGATGGGTGTAGCTTAACCGAATGTCAGCCACAATCGGCACACATAGTTAACCACTTATCTAATCCATAACTGACTCTCACACTAAGTCCTAACTGAATCGAAGTGCAATAGATGACTGAGTCTAACTGAAAGTGACTCATCACATGTAACTGCATGCCCAACTCAAGGAGGTAGCGCATCCATAGCTCCAAGTAGCTTCGATGGAGTTAACTGAAGTGCCACTTGTCATCAGAAGTGGTTGGAGGTGCCCTAGTTGTCTCTAGTTCATAAATATTAGCAAAAAATAATCAAATAATGAATGGAGGCGCCTTTACAACTCATCTTAACTGATTTTTAGGTGAAACAACAATCAGTTAGCAATTAGGTGCATTTATGACACTTAGATCACCCCATAATTGCTCCTTGTTTGAAGGAGGGAGCCCAGTTAACCTCCCCGAATGAAGGAGAAGGTTCAGTTGGCCTCCTTGACTGAAGGAGGGCGTGGGTATGCTCATGCTGATGTCATAGTGTGCTCATATGATGCCAAGTAAGTCAATTAAACTTAGGATAGTGGGTAAATAGGCCAAAATTGACCAAATAAGTGTGCATGTTGGGTAAATGACTCCAACAGGAAAGCGGAAGTCGGAAGTGAAGAAAAAGGTTAAGGTTGAAAGTCGTTCTCCTGATTTTTGAATTCTGCAGCGGAGGGGGAATTCGGGAGGTGGGAGAAAGAGGTTTTATCAAAGTGGGATTTTCGACTTCCAGGATCCGCCTGTGGAAGGCAGAAGGCGGAAGGTGGAAATCCAGAAAAAGGATAAGGTAAAGATTTTCTCTTCCGATTCTTGAGTTCTGCACTGGAGAGCGAAAAGGCAGAAGGCAGAACGGTGGTTGAAAGACTTCGTCGAAGAGTTATGTTTCCGATTTCCGAGTTTCAAGGTGCGGAAGGAGGAAGGCGGAAAGGACGTTGGACGTTCCTTCGCACATGGAGTTTCCGATTTTCGAGTTCTGAAGCGTGGGAGGCAGAAGGCGGAAGAGAGATTAAGTATTGTCTGTCAAACTTTATATTTTCAATTTTTCGATTTTTGAGGTTGGAAGGGCGGAAGTGCGTTATGCAGACTGCAGAAAGACAGGATAAGTGCAGAAGTCATTCCGGTCGCAGAAGGGATTTGTTAAGGGAGGAACGACTGTTATAGTGGTGTACAGGGGTTCCTAAGCTTGGAAATGAAGGTGGAAGTGTGAGTTAGCGTCCATGCCCTGTGTTTGAAAAGAGAACAAGGGTTCTTGAGGCAAATTTTTTTAATTTATCTGCATTATGGGTATGGGGACGTTACATCCATGTCACAATTTTTGTAGCACTAAGATATTTGGTGGTATGCCACATCATCTGGCGCAGGTAGCTCATTGAGAGGTGTCTTGTTTGATGAGGACTTTGGCTTAGCATGGTTTACATTCACATGCGTCCTTACACACTTCTGGAGAGGAACGCACATAGACTTGGGGGTTCCCAATGTTTCAACTTTCATGTCATATTATGTGATTTTTGCATCTCGGGGAAGAAAGCCCACATCCAAGGCCACATATCTCTAAGGCGTTCACCTTGAAGGGAAATTAGTTTGTTGGAGGTATGAGATTGTTATATTTATTGAGCACTCCACCTTGCACACTTCTCTAGAGTGCCCACCTTCTTTTGAGGGTTTTTGGAGTTTGTTTGGTCAATAGCACATGGATTTAGGTTTCTTGGCTCATTCTTTAAGGTTGCACCTAGATTTAAGGGGGTTGTTATAAGTTATAGAGAGTACCCTAAGGTCTCTAACTATTAGTATAGTTTCTATTTTGGGCATCTTGTTGGCATCTCTAGGTGGATTCACCCCTTGGTTTGAGGAGCACCCTAGCTCATATGGTTACACTTGACATTGTTTTGGCATATCGAAGATGTTTGATTCTCTTCTTGAGGAGTGCTCCCTTGACAAAGACATTTAATATTATTGAAAGGGGAGTTGGTTATATTGATGAGAGTTCCAAGGGAAAGAGGCACACCTGGCCTAACAAACCCTAGATATTTGTTTAAATGAGCATATTTCAAGGGGACGCCTTCATAACGAAGGGAAGTGGCATTCAAAGCTTGGTTATGCATTGTTTATTTAATTCTTGAATAGTCCCCTATATCTAGGGAGATCTTGATATATTTCATGGTGCACACCTATCTAGGGTAGTAACCCCTCCATAATGTCTTTGTTTATTGCTTGATCCAAGGGCGTTTTCATAAGAGGGACTATTTACTGATTGAAATGGTCCAAGGCACTCTCTCCAAGTAGCGCTCCACCTCCTTACGATTTTTATGCTATCTATGGAGAATGAGGTTACTAAGTGGTGCTCTTGAAAAGCATTCAAGCTAAGGATGAGACACATGGCATCAAGGAGGCATCATGTACACTCTACAAGGTCATTGAAGATCCCAAAGTGAGGAATGCCCTTCTTGAGAAGATTATTTAACTTATTCATGCATTGTTTATCATTATTTTTTGGAGAGAAAAGTGGATCTAGAATCCATTACTACTATGTTATTGTAAGAGAGGTGAGCTCAATCTCTATATAAAGAGAAGCCCTCTCCTCTGTTGGAGCATGGTTGGATTTGTGGGTGATCCCCGCTATGAGACTATCTCGTGAAAGCAGTGAAACGTTAAGGGTTATTTTCTATGTGAGATTCTTCATTCTTTATGCATCTTGCTATTTCTTATTGCTGGAAATCCATCTAAATTCTGCTGCAAAGGGATTTAATTCCAGGGCAGATTTATCATTTAAATAATGGTTTTGGTCAAGGTGTTTCTATCCATATCCCTTGCTGATTTTTGTTGTTGAATTAGATAATTTACTGCTGTCATTTCAGTATAAGGCAGGGCAGATTTCTGGTTTGTAGCAAGGTCACCCCTCTGTGGTCATGCATGTGTGTCAAGGAGCACCTTTGTAAGGGCCCATTAATTTTCTGCAATCTAAAATAGCATTCATAGGGAGATTTTAAGTTTTAACACACATTGTAACAACACAATTTTGTCCACTCCATACATCTTTTTCAAACCCGCTTAATGCCTTTAGACTTCGTTTGCCATAGTTGGATAGGCGCTAATTTTGGTCCACCATCCCATTCATTTTCTAAAGTTCATCATACACTTTACTTACGGACAATCAATGTGTGTTAGAGGAGAAACGGCCTGAAGTGAGAGAAGGTGTTGTTGTGGTGACAATGGACAATCCTTCTTAGTTCCCCTGCAGTTGCACTTGTGTTTTAGGGCTTAACCACTTAAGGTGCAGGTTTGGGAGGTAACAATGCCTAATGATGGAAAGTTGCAGTCAGATGCCCATAAGTTTGTGGGTAGTTAGAAAACGTGCGTAGATGTGACAAGATGTTAGACATTGATGGCATTTTTGAAGATTTCAATTTGGAAATGGGATAAATATCCGAGCAGAACAAACCTGTGCTGGTGCAGACATATGCTAGGGTTTGCTGAGAGATGTGCAGAAATGGAAGTGTTGCATTTGCAGACAATGGTTTGGAGCAAGAAATTGTTGCAAGCATAGTGACACCCACTGCAGTGATGCTTGCATAGGCCAGATATCACACAATACAAATGCAGAGCAATGCAGATTTGAAACATGAAAAATAGCAACAAGAATGTAAAAGATGCCCAAAAGACTGATGTCAAGGGTAGAGCATATCAAAACATACAGAACTTGCAGATGTGTCTCCCAGAAATTGCATGTGTGTTTGACATACAGTGAGAGAATAGAAACATACATGGCTCAAGTGTGGAGTGACGTTGCAGAACAGAGAGTGTGACAGAGATGTGTATTCCAGGAAACATTTGCTTCAGGAATTGTGCATTAGGCAGGCAAAGGTATTTCTAAGTTTTTTGAAATTGAAAAACAAATTGTTCAAATATCTGGCAGAAAGTAATTTTTTAGAAACCTGAAAACATATGTAAACCAAGAATCTTAGCATTGGTTAGAAATGTCCAGGGGCACATGGACTTCCCAGAACGAGTTCAGATGTGACATTTAAAAGTTGTATGTTTGTTTCTACAAGAAGGATATATATATTTTGGTCAAAAGATGTATTCTTGAGGTCGGGTTGGTGGAAATGTGTATTTGTATTGTTGGACCTGGCCAACTCAACACCCATGCGAGTCTATGTTGGAATTGGCCAGTCCAACTGCAGGCAACGAGGCAAAATAAAAATTTGAATAAAATATAATGATAATTCAATCCCTCCGAGAGTATTATATCCATTGAGCACACATTTAGTCTTACAGAACACTTTCTGGAATCAAAATGATAACATACATAAAGTCTAATGGAGAAAATCTAGTAGTGTTATTAGATAGCTGCTATATAGTCTAACAGAGGTCTCTAGATAGGGGGATACCTAGTATGGTGTTTATCTAATGAATAGGAAAAAGATGAATTCTACCTTCTGCATGAGGGCTCTGACAATTCAACGGAGCTCTGCTGATGGGTTTTGGAGAGGCAGTTGATATTTTGTTGAAGACATGGCAGGTCAGAGGTCTCAGGTCTCTAGATAGAGGAGTGCTTAGTGTGGTGATTGTCCAATAAACACTAGACAGAAGAGTTCTCTACCTTCTGCATAAGGGTGATGGAAATCATACAGAGTAATAATGATGGGTTTTGGAGAAGCAGTTGATATTTTGTTGAAGACACAGCACATAACTCGTTTAGCATTCTAGAGAACCAACAAGCATTCACCGCTGGTTACCCAGAAGCCCCAGCGAATGATGTGGACCTGTATGTGGTCTTCACATGCTCATGTTTTGTAGTCTAAATTTATGTTTCTCTTTTGGAAAAGATTTGCAAGTAGTCTAAACGTTCTATGATTTTGACCATTTTTCTGAAAAATAGTCTGGTCATTTTTGCTCAAAATCCAGTTGGAATTGCTGGTATCAAGATATATATTGTTGGAATTGCATAATCTGGGTGCCCCAAGGGCAAGGCTGTTGGGAGCAGGGAGCGGGAGCAAAAAGCGAAATTTTCAAAAGCTTCCAGTTTGAGAGCGTTTTTTATATAATAAATATTTTAATATATTTTCATGCGTATATATTAAAAAACATCAAGAATGCCAAATTAGCTGTAGAAAACATGAAAACATAGATCTAACCTTTTAATACATCTATAACATCAATCATCTGGTAGCTATAACTTATAACATTGTCTTCAAATGATAAATTATCAACAACATCACCTTTCAAGTTTCGACATATAATATTTGCCATCAACAAACACTAATAGATAACATCAACCATGAAATGGAAAAAAACATCATATTCATTACCAAAGAGTTGTAAGATGCAATCAACAATTTAAACTCCAAAATTAGGTTCAACTTCAAAGTTCAAAGTTAAAACTTAAACTCATAATGGTTACAAAAAAGGCCATAATAAATATTAAATACAAAGTACTAACTACTAAGCTTTCCTCTTGCAATGAGAAACTTCTGTTTTCTTTTCTCATGATCTATGAACAAGAGTAGGAGCAGCTGGAAATGTTCGTGCAACATGAAAAGTAGTTGCATGGCCTCCACAAATTGCAGAATGTTGTGAAGATAAAGGAAAAGCTCCTACATCTAGAAACCTGCTGGTAGTTGAGGGTGGCATCTTTGTTGTATGAATTTGATCACCATCTTGATCACCCAATAGTTCAGCCTCCAAGCGTTGTAATGTTGTGGCTTCATCCTCAAAATTAGCCTCCTTTGGATTGTTGTCCCAAGTCAAATATGTTGTATCATTCTCAGCGACATCACAATAATGGGACAACAACCTCAAGCTGTAGTGCACATAAACCAAGCTTTCTGCCCGATCTAAGTTCAAGTTGTTTCTCTTCACATTGTGGATGAAGTTGTAGGTGCTCTAACACCTCTCAACAGAATAAGTAATAACCTGCAAAAAGCACCCTCACTGGCAATTTATGTAGATATGTGGCAGCGGAGCCATACATGTTCCACCATTCGATAGGACTCAACCTATCTTCATCTTTGGTTGCATGCAAGTTACCAAAGACTGCATGTTCACTATTATATTAGCTTAATTCACTTCATACTTGAGCACACTCCTCATCAGGGACCAACTTGTCTAATGCAAGCATGTACCCATTCTACACGTCTAGATCTATGTGTGGTTTTTTCCTAGCTCCACCCCTAAGTGTTGGCTGGGCCAACCAAGATGGAGAACAATATTTTGGTTTAAGGACATATGCTAGGGCGTGTAGTGGAACATTTAGATCATCTCACCTTTTGACCACATGTTTACGAATATGATCATACAAGATTGAATCTCTGTGGTCAACAATGTCCTTGATTTGGCCAAGCGTGTTATCCATCTGCTCATACACCTCTCCATTAATCGACTGATCGATATCTACAGATTGAATCATACTATAAAAGGGCTTGGTGAACTATAGAACATACCTAACCTATGCCCAAAATTGACCATCAAGAACAACTTCCTCAACCTCTTGAAAGTCATGTCTACTAGATGTGCTTGCAACTCTATCTTTCAAACGTTGCCATGAATCATTTGAGACCTATGTCACATATGTTCGGATTTTAATTCAAATTTGGCAACCTTGAAATTCAGTATGAATTCGAATTTTTTTATGAAATTCAAAATGAGGATCGGCATTAGGTTCGACAATATAATTTTTTTTTAAATAAATAATTTATTAATATAATTTTTCTCAATATAAATATTTTATGTTATATTTTATAACATAGTAATATAATATAATTTATAACATAGTCATATAATATAACAATAATGATAATAATATGTGTATTTAATATGTTATAAATGTAACCTATAATCTATCTATTTTTGAGTTATGATTTTACAAACCATATTTTTAATAATTAACGTAAAAGTTATGCTTTTACCTACCCTATTTTTAATAATTAAAATAAAAGACATTTCAAAGACAATTTTAATGATTCCAACGGCAAACGAGGAAAGCGGAAAACTAGAACAGAATCATGTGCGAATCGGTATCGACGTAAAAGCTGCCACAATTGGGCGTCAAAGTCTTCACTTGATGCAGTCGAAAAAACTAAAAGAAAATTACTGCCTTCCTGATTACACGAAATAGGAAATTCGAACCACACCCGGCTACACATAATTTGCAGCTCACGTCATAACACTAGCGAATTGGAAACTTTTAGACTGGCGAAGTCAAACCTCTGAAATTGGCGAATTTAATAGCCGAACCTCAACGAATCCGAAATTTTTTTTGAGGTTCGCTGAAATTCGAACCTCAAGGTTCAAAATAGATGAACTTTATGACAGTTTGAGACCATGCTAGCCTAGTAGCCACTGCCACTCTTACCTTTAAAAGCTGCCTAAAGATGAGGTAACTAGCAAATTTAGTCTTTGCAATCTCCAGTAGCCTAGAGTGATTGTGAAAATTGTGGTGGGCCATGCTATGATTGGGCCATGCTGTGGTGTGCCATAGTCCAGGGGTATTTGAGGTGGCTGAATCCATTTTTACATTTAAAAATGAAATTTAAACAATGCAAAATGGTCATTTGACCAAAGATTTTATTGCCATATTTTAGCAAAAATAGTTGCAAAAGTAAAAAACATAGAAGGTTTAGACAACTCCAAAAATTCGAATCTTGTGTTATGAGGGTGTAATAATCTGATAATGTTCATGTCAAGGGGATTGTATAACATGATAAATATGTGAGTGTAATATGGTCACTTTGTTAGTGTCATGCAACCATTTTACTATTGAATATTAAGGTTAGGACTCTGATGGATCATGTACATTATGCAAGGTCTTCTAAAGTGTGCAGGTTTATGTGATTTGAAGCATCTTATATCATGCATGCCGATTCACAATTTTCATTGGTAAATATTTCGATATCGAAATCTGTGTGTAGGTTTATGTGATTTGAAGCATCTTATATCATGCATGCTGATTCACAATTATCATTGGTAAATATTTCGATATCGAAATCTGGTAAATGGAAAGGGCTAAGGCTCATGTGAAGGTCCAAATGGCTGTATTCTGATAATACTATATTGCAAGACAGACTTAATTATTTTGTCATGTAAAGAACTTATGGACCCATCCGAAGCTCATTATTTTCTTTTTAACTTGCATAGTTTCACGTGCCTGTAATTATGAACTTTAGGGAGTCTGGAATCTGCATGGGAATGCATCTAACATGGATACTGCTTTAAAAACTAACAAAAACTTCAGGTGATCTATATAATTTTGTGCATTTGAATATGGTGTAGATACTCTAGAGATCCTCATAGACATGGTGACCCAAAGGGGTATATTAATTTGCAGTCCACAAAAGAACGTTCTGATGTGTTTTAAGAAGGCGTTTTTTTCTTCTGAAGGATTTATTTATTGCATCACGCGATAAGATAAATTTACGTTCTGATGTGTTTTAAGAAGGCGTTTTTTTCTTCTGAAGGATTTATTTATTGCATCACGCGATAAGATAAATTTAATGTCTTAATTTTCATTTCATCTCGATTGCATATTTTTGTTCTAAGTAGCTTTGCTTGTTGTCCTTTCAACCAAGAGAGAGAGAGAGAATTTGTGTTTAAATACTGATATTTGCCTTCTGCAGTTGGTTGCTTGTGGAATTGCAGTTAGGACATACAATTTTGGTGCAACAGACTTTAAGGAAACGCCAGTGTACAAGGAAGCAATTGAGTCGCAGGGACTGTTTGATGAGGCACCTGAGATATCCAACTCAGAAATCTTTGAGATTAATCCGACTGAAGATGCACCCTTACCGTCTCCTTAGTGATTGGTTGAATTTAGTAGACAACTGCACACCATTTAGAGACCATAAATGTTCATATTGTAGTTTTAGTGCTTGTTTTTTGTTTCATTACAATTGTGTATACTGATCAGTTGATGCAGTTCAAAAAGCCAATGGATCTATTATTAAAATATGCTGAATGGCTACCAGAATGTTTATGTAATGTCTATATTTTAATGTCAAAAATCATTTATTATAACGTTCTTTGCTAACTATTAACATATATCATTACTGCTGTGAGTTTGTCAGGTATCCTTGGTTTGTTTTGGTAGCAAAGCAAAATTTTAAACCTCTTACCAAGTTACCAGGTATTCTATTTGTTGTGGGTTAATTTATGAAAATATGGCTGCTTCATAGAAGCATTAGCTCCTGTAAAGCTGAGATCTAGCATCATTGTTCACGAGTCTGTCTCTCTGGAGTTTACGATGAACTGAAATAGGTTTCATTAGCGATTCCCTTATTCTGAGTAAAGACTTCAAACAGATAAAAAAGCTGTTCAACACTATAAAATTATAATCGATGACCAAAGGAGGGATTCAATGTTAACACCAAGAGTGTTACATCATACGTTGTTGGCTAAGCTTTGGGACTAAGCCTTACTCCTCTACAAATGTCATAATTTTTTTCAGTTGAATAACTATAGAAAAACCTCAAGCTTCATTCCATCCACCATAGCTATGGCTTAAACAGAATCGGTTTGTTCCTTAAGCATAAGTTATTTTGAAATTAGCCACAGATCCAAATACCTGATAATTTCATAGTGAATTGGGAATATGAAAAGCTCTAACAACTTAAAGCTTAAACAAACAGTTTTACCAGTACTGTAACAACAGGATTCCGCTGAATGCTTGATCTTCCTGATGGTGCGAATAACTAGAAAATACATACTCTCTAATTATATGATGAAAAGGAAAGTCCTCCAGTCAACGTCGTTTCTGTTTGAGATTAGGGTTCTAATTGAGCTGATCAGGTTTATCGGAGCAGCATGCCACATATGGATAAATAATGGGTACACAAGCATATTTAGGTTCATTTCGAGCTAAGCTACATCAGAATTGATTAAGGTCTCTTTGTTGTTGGAGAGATCAAGAGCCAATGATATCAGCATTTAACCCTAGTCAGCTAGACTTTTCTTTTCTTTCAATGAATCTATATGAGTATCGGTAAAAACAAATATTACACACCTGTACAGTGTAGGATTTAAGAATACTACAGCCAACTTATCCTATGTTGTACTATTGTATTTTGCTGTCCACAGGTTCTGTTGTCACGCCATTGGGTTTAGGTTTTGATAATTCCAATCTTTCCTCATGGTTGAACAAGTGTTTTGTTTTACTTAACGACGAATTCTAATGCCGTTCTGCACATGCTTTAAGCATTTATTCATGTTCTTGGGCAGCAAATAAAATGTTATGGGTGTGCTCAATGTTAGTGTCTTCATAAATGGTCTTTTTGCAAAATATGTGACTTTATGACTTTCTTCTGCGATCTTCTTCCTTATGTGGCTTGGCAAGTTATATAGGTGACACTGATCATATATATTATATTTTACCAATTTTATCAAACGAAGAGTACCTGAGTAGATTCAAACACAGCGAATCCTTGTGTGGCCTGGCCTTATATAGGTGACACTGAGCATATATATTATATTTTACCAATTTTATCAAACAAAGAGCACCTGAGTAGATTCAAACACAGCGAATATTAGGGTTGTCATATGCCGTCCATTGAAACACATCAATTATGAAAGTAATGCAAATACATTTTAGTGAATGTATATAAATTACGATGTTTTACAATGGCCTTAGGTCATATGAAATTTATCTTTATGTGAAATTGATTGCCGTTAGACAAATTCACCTCCGGCTACTAATTATTTGCATTTCTCATATAAGGTACGTGGATCTTCAATTACGTTTATTTATTATGTTAGACAAAACAAAGATTGCATTACTCAACAACAACAAACTCCATGTTTGATGTGCATGGTTTTGCAACATGTGTTCTCTGTTGGATTTTGTTGGACTCAATATCAAATTCCATGTTTGACGTGCATGGTTTTTGCAATGTGTTTTTTGTTGTTGGATTTTGTTGGACCCAACTAGGGCAACAAAGTAGAGTTTTGAATTCCTGTGTTGCCTTAATTAATATTGAATTATTAATATTGAATTATGACCATTTTTTGTAAATCTGAGTTTACATTTAAATAAATAAAAAGTAGATTAAAGTGTGTTTTATGTTAATTGCGCTGAAGATGTGCATTCTACAGCCCAATAGGGGGAGATGTGTAACTCTTATTGTCATCCTAGAGTTGACATGTGTCCTTTTAAAAAAATAATTAAAAATAACATGTTGGTTCAATTTTGATTTAAAATATTTAACATATTGCATTTCACACTTGGACTCAACATTTGCACTCTAAAAAAGGGTTTAGAGATTTGATCCCTCTAGGGCTTGGTAGATCCCTTTTAAGATGGATATATGCTGGTAAATAAAGTTAAACATGAAAGAAGCGTTGTAATCTCTTTTCTTCTTCACTTGTATAAATGTAAGAAGACCTATTCTATCTAATGAACAAATTCTTTTGATGTTTCTCTTCCATTTGTGTAAATGTCTCTTTTCTTCTAGTTTATTTTTGTGATACTTATTCCCCCCCTGCAAAACCAAGGTGAAAATTATGATAATTACGTATTCTACAAGGAAGATGTTGTAGGAAAATTCAAGATATGTAACTAGCTATACTTTGTTGGCCCCAACCAAATTTAGGAAATTAGTAGGCTTTGCTAGAATACATTACATTTGTAAGACTTGCTATGCATACCAGAGATCCCAACAAATGCCCCTTAACAATAGTGTAGATCCCAACAAATGCCCCTCAACAACAGTGTAGAAGGCTTATTTATAATAGACCAGGCATTAGAGATGAAAACAGAATAAATCTCTAGATCCAATTCCCCAATTAGGTGATTCAATATCATGTATAAATGCCATTTGTGTTAAAGTGGGGTTGCCATTGAAAATCACCTTCCTAATGCCCCCATAGGCTTTTTGGTACTTGAGGCAATCTTTCCACATTAATTTTATCATCACGCGGGCCTTTTAGTCATTTCTCACTTTATCATCATTTGGAGTTAGACCCACACTTATTTATGGTGTGTTTGCACTTGGAGCTGCCATTTTAAAATGTAGGGATATTTGATTAACTATCTTTACAGATCATGGTGTTAACATATGTTAGTACAATTTCTTCCCCTTTTTGAGGAGTGTTGCCCTTTTTGCATTTCTTTGTTTTCACCTTGTTGGGTGTTGTTTTTTTGCATTTCTTTGTTTTCACCTTGTTGGGTGTTGTTCCTTGGACATGCTTGTTCTTTAGTTTACTTGTCTCTCAACAATGTTGGTGTTGTTCATTGACTCTTTTTTATCATATTTTGTTCTAGTTGGCTCTTTTTGGGTTTTTTTATTCAAAATGGATCAATATATAATTTTTCACTTACTTGGAGCTTTTAGGGTCGAAAGATTGTTTGAATTGGCTTATAGGGGCCATTTTATGGGCATGACTTTTTGTAGATTTGGGGTCTAGAACCTTTTGGGACCTGTTTGAGGGTCTAAACGATGTTTTTTTGGGTCAAAAGTTCATCCTTAAGCAATGCTCCTAAACGTGATTCTACGCTCCAAGACCTTTCCAACAATCTAAAATTCACCTCAAGCGGAGTCTATATGCAAAAGTTATGCCTCTCGCAAGTTGACCTATCCAGTTGTTCACCATGGTATCGAGTGGATTCCATGCCAACTCTCATCTCCAACATGTGGATCTATTCATGTGTGGACCTTCCAGAACATTCTAGAAGGACCAAAAACCTAACCCTAATCAAGAGTTGGGGAATGCAAAAACCCTAAAATTAATCCTAAACGACTATTGGGCTATGTTAAATTTCAGGCTGTTATGAGAAGAAGGGGATTCCATTCTTTTGATGTATGGTATTGTTCCATAATTGAGAAACAACATGGGAGTGGATGCTAGAGCATAACGTAGGAGATAGGAGATGTTGTATTAGCCATTTTGGCCTCATAATCATAGGTAATTCCATAGAGAGTACCATTTCCTTTGTATTTGTAATTTGACGTAAAGAACAAGGCATAGCCTTCATTTATGGCTAGGTTTTTTTGCATAGTGGGTTTCCCCAAGGTATATGTTGTGTTATTATATGGATTATGTACTTATTTGTTCTAGTTATTCTTGTTTCAGTTCCAGTTATTTGGCATTCAATAAAAGTAATCCAATAAAATAAGAACTAGGTTGTAAGATGTGTTGTGACAAATTGTTCTAGTGGAATATCCACGACATTTTACGGATCATATTGGTATCAAAACAAATTTTCTTTGGGTTTTGTGGGTAATCACATGATCCAATAGTTGGTTAAAAATAAGTCTTCAAACCCTAACCATGGTAGACGAGTTTGTTCAAGGAGTGGCTGATGATTATGAGCTGCGATTTTGAAAACTAGAATTACAAGTCACCGATATCTCATGCAACATGTCAATCCTTGTGGCGGATCTAGAGAGCAAGTTCATACCTTTTGGGGATTTTGGAGGCTCTAACTCATATTTTAGATATGAGGGGAAATTAGAAGATAAAAGTGATCCATAAAAGGAGTCAACAAAAGAGACCGAGAGACAGCAACCGAGTTCTAGTACCAATATTCTTTCTTATTCTCTCTTCAAGATGAAAACAAAATTGATATCAAGCCATATCAAGGTAAGATCGATGCTCTAAAATTGAATCATTGGTTGCAACAGTTGGAGGTTTTTTTAGCATGCATTAGCTTGGTGGGAAAGCCACACAGAAGCACTTAGGTTGGAGGGTGATCCACCAATGACTAGGTGGGAGGACTTTAAAACCCTCATAAAGTCCCAGTTCTACCCTATCGGATATGTATAGGACCACCAGATCCATTGGTATTACTTCAGGCAAAGGCAGGGGCAGAATGTGCAAGAATACACGCTTGAGTTCAGTAAGATGGCTATCATGTTGGGTATCCCACCCAAGAACCCATATGCAATCCTTAAGTATCCAAGGGACTTACGTATTCACATACGGAGGTAGGTGATGCTCTTGGAGCCCAGGTCAATTGATGAAGCATGTGTACAAGCACATTAACTAGAAAAATAGGCCAAAAAAAAGGACATCCAAGTGGTTCAAAACAAAAAGAGATCCAAGATGCTACCAAGGAGGGGAAGAAGAAGTGGAAGGGAAAGGAGAAGAAGTCTACAACTACAACAGATCAATGCAATGATCCAAAATATCATTGTAACCATTGTAATATTGATGGTCACATTGAAGAAAAGTTTTGGAAGCTACATCTAGAGTTGAACCCCAAGAATTGCAAGAAGGATTCCAAGAAGAAGAATCTTCTAGCCATAGAGCCAAGCAAGGAGTTAGAAAGTAGCTCAGACGTGGACGAGAAGATTATCCATAGCACAATGTAGAAGGAGGTGAATCTGAATAGCCTTCACCCCAAGGAAGAGAGAGATGACAAAACTCTTCTAGATGACAAGATCCAGCTCAAGAAGACCAAGATTGACGCTCTATTTGATTATGGTTCAGAGGAAAACCTCATAGCAGATGATCTAGTACATAAGCTTGGATTGGAAGTACATGATCATCCCAGTCCCTACCCATTGGGATGGGTAAATAAGGATGCAAAACCTAGAGTCACAAAACAGGGCAAGATCAAGTTTGCCATAAGTGTAGAGTATGTTGATGGAGTGGAGGTAGACGTAGTACCCTTGGATGTTTTTGGTTTAGTGTCCGTAAGCCCCTACATGTATATAAGGGATGCAATATTCATGAGGAGATCCAACCAATACTGCTTGATTAAGGAAAAGAAATACTTTATCATCAATGTGCACAATCGAAGATCTCTTTAATAAGTGTCAACAAAGTGAAAAAGTTGATTAGTTCAAGTAGGAAGTTTGTATTACTTTTCTGAAAACAAAATCAACAAGAAGGTGAATCGATAAAAGTGAAGGAATTCTTGGAGGGATGTACCCAAGAGCATAAACATCAGTTGGACCAACCTTTTGCAAGCATAAACATAAGCATTCCAGGAGCCTAAAGGGATACCTTCTAAGAGGGAGGTGGAGCACGAGATACAATTATTGTTGGATTCTCTATTTCTAAACATTAGACTATTCAGACAATCTTTCAAAGAGTAGATGAAGTGAAGAAGTAGTTGGAGCAAGGCGTGATACGACCAAGCCCCTAACCTTGTAGGTCACCTATTATCATAGTACCCAAGATGATGGGACTTGGAGGATGTGCATCAACTACAAAGCATTAAACAACATCACACTTAATAATTGATACGCTCTACCCAAGATTAATGATCTATTGGACCAGTTGTAGCATGCCAGGTATTTCACCAAGTTGGATCTCAAATTGGGATACCACCAGGTGTCAGTGAAGGAAGAAGACACTTGGAAGACTTCCTTCAACACTAGTAAAGGTCTATATGAAATGTTAGTAGTATCTTTTGGTTTATGCAATGCACCAACTACATTTGTGTTTGATGAATGATGTATTATGCCCTTTCTTAATTTTGTTTGTTATAATATATCTAGATGACATATTGGTTTATAGTGCTACTTGGGAAGAACATATCTCATAAATCAATAGGTGTTGGAGACCTTGAAGAAACATCAACTACTAATGAACCTTAAGAAACGTGAATTGGTTCAGTAGCCCTTTGGTGTATTTGGGGTATGTGATTGGTGGAGAACTTAAGATTGATCCTACAAATATGGAGGCCATCACTAAGTGGCCTACTCTTATAAATCTCATTGAAGTTAGGATTTTTTTGGGGCATCACAATACCTTCAAAAGATCATAGCTTCTTTTTCGATCATGGATGCACCTCTCCATGCCATACCAACCAACATCAAGGGGTTCCAGTGGGGGAAGAATCAATAGAAATCCTTTGAAGAGCTAAAGTGAAAGATTGATCAGGCACCAATTCTTGCATTACCTAATTTGCAAAAGCCTTTTGAATTAGAGATCGTTTCAAGTGGGTATTCCATGGGAGTGGTTCTAATGCAAGGGAATTTTCATTTTCATATAACAAAATGAATATTTAAATTTTAATTTTGAGAATATATATATATATATATATATAATTTTAAAACGTTTTATGAAAAGACACATTATATAGTTAAAAAAACCTAAAACGTTTTATGAAAAGACACATTATATAGTAAAAAAAACCACTCAATTCAAAATTTACTCATGCTCAATTATTTTATCAAAAAATAATAGATGCAAATTTCCTACTCATTTGTATAGACAATCTCCAACGAATTTGTTTTTATTTGTTGGATTGGGATGGATTATTTCTATTTGGAACGATTGGCAAAACAAGAACACCATTCATTCGGGATTTATGGGTGGCTCTCGCCAGGCTGGCTTATTGTCTTTAGTTTGGGAATATTGGTCGGCTTAACTATGGATGGTGCACAATATACGTTACTCATTGAATATAAATGACCCATATTAAAAGAACTCATGTATTTGTAACCATCACTATGAAACAAATAGAGACATAGAACAAACAACACTCGATAAGTATTGTATGAATTGGGGAATTGAGAACAAGGTTATTTGTAGGCTATAAGGAGTGGAAAGTGGTATTTTGGAAAAGCTTAGAAATATTAGATTATAAAATATCATGGAGCAAATATGGCAAGCATTAAAAGATACGCAGTTTCAAGAAAAAGTGGGATAGTTGGAAGACATTACCTACAATAGATAAAAATAGCCTATAACCTAACAAGTTTCTATCTTCTATGGAATTAGTTCCACTATATGTTCAACCTTCTAAATCTCCTTCAGACACCTCATCACTAAATTTACTTACACAAAAGGAGGCATGACTCAAGCATACAAAGGGAGATAAAAAGGAAAGGCTTAATACATTGAATGGGTTGGAACCTTTGGAAGCTAAAGGCTACGGAAGCTTGTTACGGTCATTGTATTTTTTTAGACCAAGAAGTCAATTCAAAGGATTCATCTCCCTCACAGTAGAATCTTTCTTCTTTAGTTTTGAATTTTTCTTCGAGTTTTTCATTAACTACTTAAAGTTGTAAGAATATATGCAAATTACCTTGTTTTAGTTGTAGAGATTGATATTGTAGAGTTTTTCTTAGTACTGTATTTAAATATAATTCCAAGCAACATGTAGTCTTCAATACTTAGTATTTTTATGCATCCTGTGTTGGGTTTGTTAGACACAACAGGAACATAGAGAGGGGGGTGAATCTTTGTGTGCAGTCTTTATTACTTTTTCAATTTTAACAATCAACAACTAATTCATCAATGCATTATTCTACCATTTGCATAATCATTTCATAAACATCTATCACTTCATCATTTATAAATCATAAGCATCTGAATCATGAAGTCATAACAAGAACCATAGCACACAACACCATATGATTTTGTAATCTTTTTGTCTTTGTTTTGGAATGGCTACAACTGTGAGGTAAAATCAACACCTACTGATACAAAGAGCACCTACTCTTCATCCAGGACCCTGCCTGGTTTTGTTAGACCCTACTAAGAAGGGTTTGAGGTATCCTAACCTCAAAAGAAAGACAAGCTTGCTTTTACAATAATAGCTCAGTGTCTCATCATACTCATCACACACATATCACTGTCAAGTGCGCTCACTACCACATCTTCTTACTGTCCACGTCATCACTGTCATATTAAACATCACTCTAAGGCATATCACTGTTAAGTCAGTCTAGTCCTTGTCAAGTACATCACTTTCAATCACCTGTCATATCGCTTTAATCATTTTTGTAGCTGCCTGAGTTAACTGTTGTAATATACTTGACTGGTCCTGTTGTTTCTGTTGCACCCTAGCTTAGATATATTTCAGAGACTCACTGCTACTCATCATGCTAAGTCATCAACTAGTTTGTTCATCAAAATATCGAAGGTCTGCTCATGTCAAATGTCTGTTCATTTCCTCAAGGTTTACTCCTAACATCACATTATAGCAGTTCAACCATCCAGCCAAGGATTTCTATCATCGCATAAGTTTGCTCATACATACAGTATTCTTATTCTATGTCAATCTGTCAACTCAATGGAACTCAAAACTATTGATGGTATTTTCATGACCACTACCATAATCAAAACCATCATCTTCAAAGGGTCGTATTACCTTGATACCCAAACTGTGCAATCAAAGGCTTTGACAAACTCTACACTGTATACTTGGCTGGATATGCATTATGTATGATCATAGTTTACTTATCACACACATGCCACTTCATTACTGCTTGTGCAACTGGAACTAGGGCATCATAACATACCTTCATTTGTATGTGTAACTTAGGGCATCGTAATCACCAATAACATAACTTTACTGTAAGACCATCATTCATCATGTAGTATTGCATAGCATAGGGTATGCATCATAGTGTCACTCTTGTACACATTCACAAACACTTCTTGCATACCATTGAGCACAATACTTCAAGAACTGTTCATCATTGCAATTCACAATTGTATATCCTTGTGTATAAAAAATTTACCATGTATAACATTGTTTTACTGATCATACCTTTGCTTAGAAACTTACCACAGGTGTATCACAATCAATAATTCACTGTCATCTCTACTCGATGTACTGTTCATACCATGTCACTGTAAAACCTAGGCTGAGTGTGAGTGACGTTAATCAACGCGCATCTTCAAAGCTTGAACTGTTCATCTTTCATCAAATTAGGAAACTGTGTGTAATATGGAGAGTCTTTCAAAGCCACAACTGAACTTCAAATTGTGTCCAATACTAGAACGACCTAGTCTTATCACTCTTCATGTCATTTAACATTGGAATTCTCAAGCAAGTTGTGCATACATAGACTTAGATTTCAACCTATGTCAAGCCCGAATTTGTGGTGGAGGGAAACCAACCTTCAAACCAGGACTGTGTAGGGCTTGTTTGAATGCTTGTGACAACTACCCCAAGCAAGTGTAGAATCCTCCAACACTATTGTAAATGCGAAAGAGAGACTCTGAATTGTTTATACTCATCTTCAACCAACCATCTCTGTAAAAAAAATGATTTAGATCTCTACTAGTAGCTAGTGGTGGTAAGAAGACAAACAAATCAAACCAAAGACCAAAAAAAATATTTCAGACTGTTGCTAAATTCAGATTTGCTCTTTTGCTACAAAATTCATGTGACTGCTGCTAATTTCAGATATGCTCTTTTGCTGCAAAATTCGTGTGACTGTTGCTGATTTCGGATATGCTCTCAGTCAACAGTTGACCACAAAATTCGGGTCTGTTTCAATATAGAAAGTGTGTCATCATCCACCACATTTTACTGCTGCAACAAAACAAAACAAAAAAAATTCGGAATGTTGCCCTACTCTGAAATTCGGGTCTATTGCTGCTGCAATTTACATAGTCTACTGTGTTTTCTTCCTCAGACCTCCGAAAAATCTCAGAGCTATTCTGAATTTCACCCTCTTAAAATGAAAGCGTTTTCTCCTCATTTATACACATTTTCATCATTGTTTTGGGGCCGACCTGATCTATATTTTAATTTAATTTTTTTATTTAAAACACTTTTCTTTGGTTGACTCACTGAAAAAATGGGGTTAACATTGCCACAAAACTTAAAAAATTATTATCTCTTCAACCTAGAGGAACCACGTGACGTGCCACCTACCATTGGAAACAACATGACGAGGGCTATCTCCTCATGATGGGTTTATTTGCAATCCCATGGTCCAATACCCTTAAAATATTCAATTTGTTCAGGACGTCAAAGACTTTGAATTGTCAACCTTCTTACCATTAGGGTGTCATGTATTTTTATTATTTTATCCACCACATCATCATAGGGTTGCATCAAGCCACTAGGGATTTCCATGCCATGTGCAAGGTGCCATCATGGGCTTCAAGCATGTCATATAACCATGTTAAGTGTAAGTAGTGGGATCCATGACCTTTGTAAGGGAATCGAGGTCTTCATCAGGGGTTCCAAGTCTTCATGGGATTCTTTATCAAGCAAGGGGCTTCATAGGCTTATTTAACCACATCAACCACACTAGGAGACCCCAAGGGTCAAGATCCAACATGATATTACCTATGGGATAGCTAGGTCTTCTCCTGGAGTACCATGACACCATCAAAGCATAAATGACTACAGAATGGGTCATTAATGCTTCTCCAAGCCATCTAGGGATTCTCCATCATCTATCAAGGCTTCAGGACCATCTATAGGGTCTTCAATGTCTTCAACAAGGTGGCAGCTTCAAGATACAATATTGTGGGTATAGGGACTTTGTCAACCGGGTACAAGGTGCTTCAAGGCACAAACCCACTCTATAAGGGATCCAAGGGACTGCAAGGTGCAAACCCACTCTGTAAGGGGTCAAGGCATTGCAAGTGGGACTTGGTGGCATCAATGACACATTGTGGGGCCACTGCAAGTCCATGTTGGCATAAATGATAATTTCATCAACAATCTCCCCCTTTGTCATTGATGACAACAACTCATGCTCCCCCTGTGAGCATGCTCCCATTTTGTCGTCATCTCTCCCCCTTTGGCAACAATGGAAAAGGGCGACTACATATCGACATATGAAGGTACTGATCACTGATCATTTCTCCCCCTGTCAATATGCACGATCCTAGGACCTGTCTGTATGCCAGGATTAACCATCCTTTTTCCTTTGAGTTCATCCTCCAGCCTCATGAACTCAAGGTGTGCTAAGGTCTTTGAGATACCTTACACTTGGATTTCCATATGGAATCCATCCTCCCTGCTTCGGTCAACCTTTCCTATCTGCAAATGCTCGATCTTCCTCATCCATACTTGCTTCTTGGAATCTGTCCTTTGACCATTTGTTCCTTCATTTGCACTAGCTTTCCTTGATAAGCTGCATAGGTAAATTCTCAAGGGTTGTTTCCATGTACTCCAACAATCTTGAGCCTTGTGTTTGAGGCCACTGCAGCTATAATACCTCATCGTATGACAATGTGCAACAATGTGACCAACATTGTTGCATGTCCAACACCTGACTGAGCTGTTGGAACTTCCAACACTTCTTTAATCAAATTCATTTCTCCATGCCTGAGAGTGTCCCTGACTGTAGGCATTTGTCTTCTGATATTCAAATCTTCTTGCTGATGTATATGAAGGGCTCCTTCTTGGTTGACTTCTTTGACTGCACATTCTTGGGCTTTGTGGCCAAACCCACTACAGGTGTAGCATCTCAATGTGTGACATGTGGAAGCAACATGTTCAACTTGATTACATGTCCAATATCTAATTGAGTCATTGGGGCTTCCATCACTTCTTCTTTCGTAGAGTCTACAATCCACAACTTTATGACCAAATAGTAGAACAAAAATAACAATAACCATTGAATCCACTTTCATACCTGGGAATTTGGTTTCATCTTGGAGCTATTTCTTTTCTGAACTTGTCTTGAGGAATATATCTTGCTCCTTGATGCATTCTTGAATTACCAGGGTCTTTGTTGTCATGTGTAGGTGAATGGGGAGCAACTTTGGACGTCGATGGACCTGCTTTTGGAGTCTTCGGAGACCAAGCGTCATCTTCAGATTTTTCCTTGTCCTTCTTGTAACCAAGACCAGTTTTGTCAAGTGGAGATCTATGGCAATCCAAGATCTTATCTAGGAAAAATGAACTATCCTTGAACTTGACAAAATATTCATTCTTCTCGCCTTTCTTCCTGACCCCAACTACCTCCATTTCTAGCTTCTGAATAGTCTCCTCCTTTTCTTCCAGCTAAATCTTCATGTTTTCTTCTATCCTCTTGGATTCCTCCAACTAAGTCTTTAAATCATGATTGACCTCTCTAGTTTCTTCAAGCTCTTCAACGGGTTCTTCTGGTTCTTCCTTTTGACTGATCAATTCAGTCTTTAGTTGTTCAACTTTAGCATCCTTGTCTTTCATTCAATCTCGCAACTCTTTGTCCTTGTTTTGGAGCTTCACAAGAAACAATTTCATTGTCATGGTATTTTGATGATATTCATTCAAGGAGTCCAAGATTTTGTTTTTGAACTTTGTGAAGTCACTATGGTTTATATTTACTATGTTTAGAAACCAGTTGGCTCTGAGATCAATATTCAGCATCGTGAGATGTATCTCATGTGTATCCTTTGATAGCCCTTCATCATCATCTGCAAGAACCTTCTCAATTTCATCACACAAGCTATCATTATAGTCACAAGAGTCCATACCTTTACTGGAGTCCTCTTCCTGCTTCTCTTCTTCCCGATTGATCTCTTCTGTGGGCTTGTCTTCTGATTCCTGATTTGTCTTTTTGGGTTCCGGTCTTGCCTTTTGATACTCGCTTTCCAACTTGAACCATAAGTATTTTGCTAAATTGTACTCCCCTACGCTTTCTTTCAATGAATTGGGAAGTCCATCCGTGAGGAAATTCAAGGCTGCAGTATTGTCCTTCTTTGTTTCCTTCTGTGCAGCTGATTTTCCCTTCTTGTTTGATGGAGTGGGTGGATTGAACACAATCTCCCAAACTCCAAACTTCTTCAAATATGCCTTCATCTTGCTCCTCCAACTGAAATAATATGTCATGTCAAGTATGGGTACGCCATTGCTTGATGACACTTCCTTTTCCTTCATTGTGTCTAAGTATCTCCTTCAAGCTTGCTAGGCTTGTGATGAAGGTCAGATTTGATACCAATTGTTAGACACACTAGACACACATAGAGGGGGGTGAATCTGTGTGTGCAATATTTATTATTTTATCCACTGCATCATCATAAGGTTGCATCAATCCACTAGGTATTTATATGCCATGTGCAAGGTGCCATCATGGGCTTCAAGCATGTCATCTAACAATGTTAAGTGTAAGTAGTGGGATCCATGACCTTTGCAAGGGCATCAAGGTCTTCATTAGGGGTTCCAAGTCTTCATGGGATTCTTCAACAAGCCAGGGGCTTCATAGGCTTCTTTAACCACCTCAACCACACTAGGAGACCCCCAAGGGTCAAGATCCAACATGATATTACCCGTGGGATAGCTAGGTATTCTCCTGGGGTACCATTAAACCATCAAAGCACAAATGACCATAGAATGGGTCATTAATGCTTCTCCAAGCCATCTAGGGCTTCTCCATCGTCTACCAAGGCTTCAGGACCATCTACAGGGTCTTTAATGTCTTCATCAAGGTGGTGGCTTCAAGATACAAGCTTATGGGTATAGGGACCTTGTCAACTAGGTACAAGGTGCTTCAAGGTACAAACCCACTCTATAAGGGATCCAAGGGACTGGAAGGTGCAAACCCACTTTGTAAGGGGTCAAGGCATTGCAGGTGGGATTTGGTGGCATCAATGACATATTGTGGGGCCAATGCAAGTCCATGTTGGCATCAATGACATCTTGTGGGGCCACTACAAGTCCATGTTGGCATCAATGATAATTTCATCAACACTCTCGCCCTTTTTCATTGATGACAACAACTCATGCTCCCCCTGTGAGAATGCTCCAATTTGTCGTCATCTCTCCCTTTATCGGAGATAAAAATGAACGGCTTAATACATTGAATGGGTTGGAACCTTTGGTAGCTAAAGCCTACGAAAGCTTGTTGGGGTCATTGTATTTTTTTAGACCAAGAAGTCAATTCAAAGGATTCATCTCCCTCATGGTAGAATCTTTCTTCTATAGTTTTGAATTTTTCTTTGGGTTTTTCATTAACTACTTTTAGTTGTAAGAATATATGCAAATTACCTTGTTTTAGTTGTAGATATTGATATTGTAGAGTTTTTCTTAGTATTGTATTTAAATATAATTCCAAGCAACCTGTAGTCTTCAATACTTAGTTTTTTTATGCATCCTGTGTTGGGTTATGTCAATATTATGAGATGATGGTTATTGCAATTCTTTTATAATGGTATCTAGTATGTGTTACTATGACATTCAATATGAATCATTTTCATTCTCATGAACTCAATGTTACCTCAGGTTTTATGGTCATAATCCAAAATACTAGATTCATTCTCTAATGCCTAGTATGTTTTGAGGTGGTTCTCCCTCCAGGAGGATTTTTTCTCTCATTTGCATTTTCTTGGAACACAAACTAAGAGACACTAGTATAAAATGGGAAATTAATGACTAAAAAAATGACTAAAATCCGACTGTAAACGACTATTTTTGAGTCGATGACTAATAGTTGCTAATTTCCACTATCTTATAGCTTGACTAACTTAGTCATATTTCACTTAGTCATTAATAAGTTGACTTATTAGTCATTGATTTAGTCATTGATAGTCAATGATTTAGTCACGGATTTAGTTACTGATTACAACAATTAATGACCAAATATATGACTAAATAAACTACTAGATGATAACATATTAATGACTAACCTAATTACGACTAAACGTTAGTCGCGCTATAATATATGGGAAATTAACTACTAATAGTTGTATATATGCGAATTTAGTAATTTTTGTAGTCACAAATTTATGATAGGGCATGGAGGAATCGAAGCACCAACCTCATGCCTATAATTAGGCAAATTCTCTACCATTGAGCTAGCACCCTTTAATAATTTGTTATTGCTTGATAATGATGATATTCAAACAAATTTTTCATCATTCAAGAATACAAAATAACGATTACCAAGTTACTATAGATCCATAATGGCTTACCCTGTACTAGTCCTTCAAGTCCTTATTGCACTTAATAAATGCATTTGAAAGACTTGAAGGACTATTACAAGGTAAGCCATTATATATATATATAGTAACTTGATAATCATTATTTTGTATGCTTGAATGATGCAAAATGAAAAAAATCCCAGAAATTTATAGGAATGACAAGCATGCATCCAATGTTAAACTATATACCAAGTCATCTAGATTCATGCCAAGATATCTGAATTTGACTGAAAAATTCATAAGTAACTTGAACATAGTGGTGGATGATGTCATGGAAAGGAGAATATCAGTTTATATCGAAACAAATGATGAGCAAATGGAGCAACTCATGACCCAAAATGTATATAGAATAGTAGAAAGAAATATACAACTAATTCCATTTCACATCAAGAAGAATGGGCATTAACTCTAAGTACTCTTAGCCACTAGATAAATGGAAATGAAATGAGATGAAATATTAGCAACAATACCTTCGAGTTTGCTTGCTGACAATAAGTATGAATACTTTTGTGATCATTTTATTCAGAGGCGACTTAAAGAACCACTAACCTGCAATCACGACAATAAACCATGTTCAGATTGATATATAAATAAAATAAAATAAAAGTTGAATATATACTATTTCAATTCCACTATCATTTATACCTTGAAAGAGAACTAGCAAATCTCCCACAACTATTCAACTTTGTTCAAAATGCCCACTTGTAATGCCATTGTTTAAACAAAACAAAAAGAAATTGAAAACATGACAGTAGTAATTTTACTCTACCTGTCTATTGGATGTAGAGTCCCATAGATGTACAACATACTTAGTCAAGCACATGCAATAAAATTATAAATGGACAAAAAGAAGAAAACAATGTGGTTTAGACCTTCCTTAATTTCTATACTTAGATATATATTACGATCACACTTTGTCTCTTAGGAGACAAGTCATTAACGAAACAATGGACATACCTGAGCGAGAGATAAATAGGTAGCTGTAGGGCAGAGTGATACAAATATAGACCTCAAGGTATTAATCAAACCAGTCTAGAAATGAGGATGAAATTTCAATCCCATTGTTGGAATAAATGACAATCTTTTAGGCCAGTCATACATTAAGCAAATAGAAGCTCCTTTCAAATGTGCAGAGGTATGAAACGCCTTCCTGATTAGCAATGTATCAGGAATGGAAATAAAAAAAAGGGAATAAAACAAGTCTCATCCTAGGACTTCTAAGCCGTAGTAAAACTTGTATTTTAATTCTAACATATCTGGTCCATAGTTTTTTTTCATATAACGAAAAATACCAGAAAAAAGATGAAAAATAACTTTTCCTGAGAAAATGTATATGCCAACCTAGTCCTGTTAATAGCTCTCATTTCAACTTCAACCATTTGTCTTCTAAATGTAATGCAAGAATTTCTCACAATAAATTGTCTTTACCTTAATATCTCTAAGAAGGCTACCATGCAACCTTTAATTCATCCTAAACCCCGTGCTAGCCTTTCTAACTCCACATTGTACTTCCCTTTTTAGTTTTTTCATTATTGGGAAAGAATGTTGGTATTTATTCTTACAAGGGAACAATAAAATAGTCTTTGGACAGTGTGAAACTCCATTTAATTTGACTATAGAAAAATTGTTTAGAAACCTAACATTTACAAGAGTCTAAGAAGACAATAAAAAACATCAAGAAGAAACTAATCTATAATTTTCGAGATATATTCAACTCCAACTTATGATTCCAATCATAAATGGAAATATGGATTTATCTATAATTTTAAATGTCCCTCCATTTCACCTTACCAAAATTGTAATGTCCCTTGTGAATAATTTTCCCAATGTGCTCAAATTTACCATGTTTCAACTCTAGGTATATGAATACAACTGATTCCAAACTCCTCGAATTAATTTAAAACTTGGTGAGGAATGTCATGAGGGGTGATGGGACACATTAACACACATATAATACTTATAATCAACTTATATACCCAACCATGGTATGCAATTTGCAAGGGAAGAATTTTCGGGACAATACTAGTCAATTTGGGAGGTGGAAATCCCCCTGGGTCCTGGAACAAATCTCTTCCAAACATTGTACAAAATCCACTAATGGTTGGTATGAGACTTGGATCTGTTATAAAAATTAATTAAAGCATATTTTCATCATTATATGTGTTTTTGCGGTCAAATAGGTATCCAAGATAACTCAAGTAATTTATAAGTAATTTTGAGGTTCAAACCCCCAATAGTAGATGGATCCAAATTGCTCCAAATGCTATAAAATTGTACTAGAAGGTGTATGAATGATGT
Source organism: Pseudotsuga menziesii (assembly GCA_001517045.1). Taxonomy (NCBI): domain Eukaryota; kingdom Viridiplantae; phylum Streptophyta; class Pinopsida; order Pinales; family Pinaceae; genus Pseudotsuga; species Pseudotsuga menziesii. The sequence continues at coordinate 50,401 of LPNX010701050.1, forward strand.
TAATACATAAAAATGGTGTTTATAGGTGTATTTAAACCATCAAATGACTTCTGCAAGTCACCTTGGGAATCTGGTCAATGAATGGAGGTTTACGAGCAACTTGTGGTTCAAATCCCCTAGGGGTAGATGAATGAGAACGGATTTTCAAATGCACTCAATTGAACTCGAATTTTTGAATGGAAGTAGGGGAAATATAAAGGACATAAAAATTAACTAATATGAATCACCATTAAACTTTTAATGTCTGCTATAACTCCCTTAAATCAGATGCAAAACGACTAGTTTCAACCTTGGGGGAAATGATAGGAAATATTCTCCAAATGCTATGAAAATCAATAGAATGAACCAAAATTATCAGTTAATAAACATTAAACTCATATAATACATCAATAACATTCCATTCATCCATAAACCATCAGTAGTTTGCTTATCCATTCGAATCCATCAACATTACATTGGTTCACAACAAGGTAGTGGGGAAATGACACTATTTCTTCATTGGTACTTCTAACTGAGAGTATTTTGAAATTGAAATAAATATAATTTAAATCATAACATAAAATAATGGGGCATTATAAACTACCCCAAAGAGATCAATATCTCATCAAGTGCGCCTCAATCCATAGAGCAAGAATATGATGAGAAAATTTGGAATAGATGAAAGAACAAGTTGATCTTGAAGTGTCCACAAGCTTCCATGTAGCTTGAACCTGTAACTTATGACTCCATTGAATCTCCATGAAATACCTAAATGTACTTTCTACACACCAACTTGGATGGGTATCTTTCACCATCGAAATTGGCTAAGGCAAGAAACTAGTCATCCACTAGCTCTCTCTCTTCACAAATGATCAAAAGTTGCCGTCATTATTTGTTCTTGAAATTTATAAAGTTTCCAAGCTCTCTATGGGTCGAATTCCTTCCAATATATGCATTACAACTCTATTTGGGAAGAGATTCCAAAGAATTCCACTTGTACAACAATTCCTAGTGTCCCACTTCCACCAAATCACATGTGGAAGCATATTAGCTTCCCTAACTCCCTTGAGTGTCCTCTTGGATCTACTTTTAGACTTGAAATGTCATACATGTCATATTTTATCATTCATATCTGATTTGTGTCATAGGTGTCATAGCATCTTCATCATTGTTGTCATATAGCTAGGGAATCTAGTCCAAGTGTCTCACTAGCTCCAAAATGCCTCTTCTTCTTCCATGGGAGTTACTCTTCCACTCCAATTCGACCTTAATTGATTCATTCCAAGTATATTGACCTTCAAACTCATCCCAAGACCCTTGGGATTCTTATGGATTCGAAATGACAAGAGGAGGATGCCATGTGGCGTAGCAAATTTAGCTTATGTGGGTCCCACATCCTCCATGTGTCTTCATGATGAATTGCCACTTTTATTTTCCCTTGTATTTATTTATTTAGATATTTTATTAAATATTTATTCCATTCTAATTTTCAAAAATAATTTATTTTCCCCCTTATTTCAAATCCCAAATATTCCACCCTCAACCTAGGAAACTAGTAGTTTTCCTCCTTGGAAATTATTTGACCCTTAGCATCAATTTGATAAAATCTCATGAATATTGAAAATGTGATTAGTCCATTGTGACCCAATGCAAAATTTGGGACATGAAAAATCCCCCCTTGCCAATTTTGCTTGTTCTCAAGCAATTTCAAACATGGGTGTTGAAGAACCTCCTTTCTGTATGATTCTTTGAAGTTGTCACTGAGTTTCCCAACTTTGAGATTCCATGAATATTTTATAGAGGAACCACCATTATTGCTGCTGCACCACTCTGATTAAAATCACTTTATTAAGTGGAGAATCTGTCTCCCATACTGCTTGTTTCCCAAACAATTTGAAATCAATGGGACTAAAAACTATCATAGGGTCCCATTGCTTATATTGCACTCCAACAATTAAGAGTGCTCTCCAACCCATACCATTAGGAAAGATAATTCCTGGAATCCATTTTCTTGTATGCATTATTCCAAAAATCATGAGTACATAATATATATCATCAAAGTACATAACAACATAATAAAAATTTACATCAAGGAGGTGCCTCATCAAAAAATCATGAAAGTGCTTATACCTCCAAGTAAGTAGACCACCATTTTCCAAGTGCATACAAGTTTCAAGTGAGCAATCAAATCTGCTCCAATGACATAGGTGAGGATCCCATGTCCTATAATGCTGATCCAAAAGGATGTGATATGCATCAAAATATTCAGCCATATATTCTTTCATCCAAGAAGTGAATTGAGAATCTCCACTAAAATCTGAACCAAATAATGAGCAAAAAAAACAAGGATACTTCAAATGAATCAAAGAAGTCTCACCAATACATCCATGAATGAGAGAATCATAAATATATAACAAAGTATGTGTATGGAAACAAAAATTTTCTTCAATCATAAATCTATTCACCCCAGTGTTGGATGAAGTTCCTCCAACATCAAATGAACCAAGTGTTGAGAAAGAAAAACATGAGTCTTCAAGTGACTCAAATGCATATCATAGGTGCATCCATGTAGATGTGCATCATCATAAAGTAAAAAAGTATAAAATGCTGCTGAAAATGTGAATAAGAATGTTCTCCAACCATGTCATCATAAAAAGTAAATCTAGGAGTTCCATACTCCTCATGTGGCACCATAAAAAAGAACCCTTTCACCCATACTTCATTGAGACTAAGGCTGCAAAACATGGAATTGTAGGATGTAGGAGAATGAACTAAATCACCCAAAATGATCAAAGAGTGTAGAAGTTTCATCATGGGAAGGATCCATATGGGAAGTATCATGCAGCTCCTTGAAACCTTTGTCATAGATTGGTTCCAATGTAGATGAATCATGCTCTTCTTTAAAAATTGCATAACCTTCATCAAGAGACAATTCAAGTTCCTCTTCCACCACATAAAGTTTTTGGATCTCTTCAAGTTCATCTTCAAACACATCAAGAAAATTCAAATTTCCACATTTCTCATGATCCACCATGTCATAAGAATCCTCCAAACAATCTACCATTTGACAATTTTAAACATAGGAGGACAAACAAGTATCTTGCAACTTTCCAAGAAGTTGCTCATTTTGAATTGTGAGCTTATGATTATCCTAATTATTCTTCAAGTATGAATCATGTAACAATTCATTAAGCTCAAACAAACGGTTTCTATAAAAAATCAAAGACATGAAATTACCTTTGATGTGGCACATTGCTCTTTGAATCTTCTCCATGTATTCAAGGAAGGATGTTTCCTCCAATGAAGTAGCTCTCCAACAAGAATTTGACACTAATTCTTGAGTGTCATGGAGTATGCTAAGGGAATATTGGATATTCTTTTCATTCATCTTCAAGGTCCCTTCAAGAAAATGAGGCTCTTGCAAATGAACCTCCTCATGTTCTTCCTTCTTGCTTGGACCAACTTCATGAAGCTCAAGTAGTGATGGGGAAGTTGATCTTGTTTCTTCTTCAACTGCTACAAGGTCTTCATTTTCATGTTTAATGGAATTTTGGCTTGGAGAAACACTTTTAAAAGTGATCTCTATGTCATAGAAATAGAGGTGTAAGAAACCATCAATATTTTCTCCTTCATAGTTCAAGCATCCATCGGTAGATGCTCTTTGTTTCATTTCCAAGGTAGGATGTGTCTCGAAATGATCTTCAATATTTTCAATAGAAACTTCTTCATACTCATGTGATGTATCTTCATCTTTTTCAGAGTCACTTGGTAGTGAATTTCAATCCTCTTCATGTACTACTTCTTCTACTTCACTTATTTCAGAACTAGGTGGTTCATGGGTCTCCTCCTTTTGCTCCTTCAAGAAAGCTAATGCATTTTTCCCCTTGGTTTTCTTAAGATCAATATATTTTCTCCCCAGTTGGATAGCCAAAAATTCGAAACCTTTCATAATATTCTTGGTCATGTATTTAAATATAGGTTCCATTATTTTTATATTCTCCTCACCATAATATAAGGTTCCCTTTTCATCCTTAGTCATAGTTTCCTAAAAACAGTTGCCTTCTTCTCCTACCTTTTGTTTTCCTCTTCAACAAAATCACTTTTGGTTTCAATATCTAATGGTGGTCCCTGAATTATTTTCCACATAAATATCACACCACATCAGGTGCCAAGATCATGCTCTGATACCACTGTAATGTCCCTTGTGAATAATTTTTCTAATGTGCTCAAAGTCACCATGTTTCAACTCTAGGTATATGGATACAACTGATTCCAAAATCCTCCAATTACTTTCAAAATTGGTGAGGAAGGTCATGAGGGGATATGGGATGAATTAACACATCTATAATACACATAATCATCTTATATACCCAACCATTGTCTGAAATTTTCAAGGGAAGAAGTTTCGGGACAAGACTAGTCAATTTGGGAGGTGGAAATCCCCCATGGGTCCTGGAACAAATCTCTTCCAAACACTGTACAAACTCCACTAATGGTTCGTATGAGACTTGGATTTGTTATAAGACATTAATTAAATTATATTTTCAGCATTATATGTGGTTTTTTTTTCCAATAGGTATCCAAGAGAACTCATAGAATTTATTAGTAATTTTGAGGCTCAAACCCCCAATGGTAGATGGCTCCAAATAGATCCAAATGCTCTCAAATTGTACCAGAAGGTTTATGAATGATGTTAATACATAAAAATTGTGTTTATATGTGTATTTAAGCCATCAAATTGATTCTGCAAATCACTTTGGAAATCTGGTTAATATATGGAGGTTTACGAGCAACTTGTGGTTCAAATCCCCTATGGGTAGACGATGAGAATGACTTTCCAAATGCACTGAATCCAACTCAAATTTATGAATGGAATAATGGGACATATAAAGTATATAAAAATTAACTGATATGAATCACCATTCAACTTTTAATGTCTTCTATAACTCCCTTAAATCAGATGCAAAAAGACTAGTTTCAACCTTGTGGAAATGATAGGCAATCTTCTCCAAATGCTATGAAACTCAAAAGAATGAATCCAAATGCTTATGTAATGAAAATTAAACTCATATAATACATAAATAAAATTACATTCATCCATAAACCATCAGTATTTTACTTATCCATTCGAATCCATCAACATTACATTGGTTCACAACAAGGTAGTGGGGAAATGGCATTGTTTCTTCATTGTTTAACATTTTTACATGAAATATTTTGGTATTTAGACCTGAGATTCTTATGAAATTGAAATAAATATTATTTAAATTAGAACATAAAATAATTTGGAATTATAATCTCCCCTAAAGAGATCAATATCTCACCAAGTGCGACTCAATTCATAAAGCAAGAATATGTTGAGAAAACTTGGAATAGATGAAAGAACAAGCTGATATTGAAGTGTCCATGAGATGAAATGTATATTGAACCTATAAATTATGACTCCATTAAATCTCCATGAAATATCTGAATGGCACACCCACACACCAACTTGGATGGGAATCTTTCACCCTCGAAATTGGCTAAGGCAAGAAACTAGTCATCCACTAGCTCTCTCTCTTCACAAATGCAAATTTTTCAAATGATAAAAATTTTCCTTCATTATTTGTTCTTGAAATTTATAAATTTTACAAGATCTCTATGGGTCTAATTCCTTCCAAGATATGCATTCCAACTCTAGTTGGGAAGAGATTCCAAAGAATTCCACTTGTACAACAATTCCTAGTCTCCCACTTCCACCAAATCACATGTGGAAGCATCTTAGCTTCCCTAACTCCCTTGAGAACTCTCTTGGAGCTATTTTTAGACCTGAAATTTCATATATTTCATATTTCATCCTTTATATCTTATTTTTTTGTCATAGGTGTCATAACATCTTCATCATTGTTGTGATAGAGCTAGGGCATCTAGTCCAAGTGTCTCACTAGCTCCAAAATGTCTCTTCCTCTTCCAATCCAATTCGATATTAATTGATTCATGCCAAGTATATTTACCTTCCAAATCATCCCAATAACCTTGGGATTCTTATGGATTCTAAATGACAAGAGGAGGATGCCATGTGGCATAGAAAATCTAGCTTGTGTGTGTCCCATATCCTCCATGTGTCTTCATGATCAATTGCCACTTTGATTTTCCATTGTATTTATTTATTTATCTCCTTTATTGAATATTTATTCCATTCTAATGTTCAAACATCATTTATTGTTCCCCGTATTCCAAATCCCAAAGCTTCCATCCCCAACCTAGGAAACTAGTATTTTTCCTCCTTGGCTATTATTTGACCTTTAGCATCAATTTGATAAACTCTCATGAATATGGGAAATGTGATTAGGCCATTGTGACCCAATGCAAAATTTGGGACATGAAAAAAATCCTTTATTTTCCATGTCACATAATGTCAGTGATGTAATTCTAATCCATGCTAGATGCCTTTAGGATGTTAGGAATATTGCCCCTTTCCTGAATGTGAGACAATGATAATGTTGGGATAAAGGATCCTTGCAATGGATATTAGACCATCCTCAAAACTAATATTTGGATTCTCGTTACAAATATTTTATATTTTCATGAGCATATATTTCCATGATTATGAGATAAGTATATATTGGTCCAAAAGAATTATCTCCATGGAAATTATAAGCTACCCAACCAACCGTAGTCCAAAATAAAGCAATGCCTCTTGTTTGTTTATTTGATCTAATATTGCCAACCAATAGTTCCAAGTCAGCAAGGTCAAGAATTCCCATCTAGTTGTTATTCAACAAGTCTAACAGGATATGCTTATACAGGGTAGCACATGCCATACCATTTTCACATAATTCAATAATTGTCGAGAATCCAAGACTCCTTTTGGCCCTTCTCTTTCAACCTCATTTATTGATTACCAATCAAGTTACACTAGATCGAGTAAATGGTATCAAGCCAACTTGCATTGTACTTAGGCAACCTAAGATATGGTCAACTCCATAAGATGATGACCAAGTTGCAACAAAAAAAATCTTTTGTTACATTAATCTTTTGTGGCTGCACAAATTATTTACACTAACTTCTAATAAAATACACCAACGTTGTTTTATTTGCTTTGCTTCCTTCAAGGATCATAGACTTGTACACTTTTTGGTGCTTGTTTTCCTAGACTTTATTATATATATTATAGAAAGGAAAGGTCCATTTCAGAATCCAAACCTGCCACAAAGTAGCCTCTACACCTTCCAAAGAATATGCACCTTTTTTAATCTCCTTTGCAAGCTTCTCCACATGTCCATACATGGAATAGTACCTGAAATGCTATTTTTTTAAAGCATGCCGTTACATGCATGGAAGTTGCCGCAATTCTACTAGATGCATGTTGAATGACTAAGTGCTCTTTCGCTAACTATGCATTTACAACTGCTCTTTAAAACTTTAAGACTTTACGTTCAAGTGGTCAAATATGCATTTACAACTACTCTTTATCATCTTAAGTTTTCAAACTATGTTGTGGCTCTATTTACCTGTGTATATACTTATCTTTTAATTTCAAATATTTGAAATCACTATCACTGAAAACTCATTGAATTAATGGGAACAGTTGAGAATGACATCTACAGAGCTTTCTGCTGTTTCCAGGTGATTTTCAACAACTTTTTGAAAATGGAATGTATGGCATCATAAAAGGATTCCTTTTAAGGTGCTTGTTAACATGTTATGTATTTAGTAATTTGTTGTTTAAGGTGCCTCTCTAGAGTTCCTGAACTCATTTTAATTCACACTTATAAGTTATGTGGTATTGTTTGTACAAGGGTGGAACTTTACGGTGCACCAACTGCTGATGGAAGAGAGTCATGGAAGGAATCGATGCTCCATATAGCTCTGGAAGGTGGATGTTTTGTGCTCTATGGCTAATTAGTTATGCATAATAAAATAATACCCTCCTCCACTAGACTATCTCTTTGGAGGTTCAGATGATCATACCTCTCCAAAGATTGTTAAACTGGTTAAACTAGCATACGTAAAGGAGAAAACAATGTGATTGGCATATATAAAAATGACCTACTAGCTTTGGATATGATTGGCAAGGACGTTGGATAATATGAAAATATGCCCGCAGCATATGAAAATAGAGGTCTACACTTGGAGAAAATATTCAAAAAAATATGCTCGTGTGACATTCTAGTAATGCCTTCCTTTGTGTGTTGAATGACGTACACATGTAGTCTCAAAATGCCCTCGAATCTGAGTACTAAACTTGACCTTAGAAATGACCGCATACAAAATGTGCAAATGTCCATCAGAATGCCCACATACCTATTAAAATTTTTGCTAGGCTCAAAGAAGATGCATGTATGAAGAATGCACACAATATGCCTGCCTGGGAAGTGGATGTAGTCAAAGTCATGCACTTTGAAATTATAGGTATATAGTTGGGGTTGGTTCATCCGAGATGCAAACTTGTGAATCTATAGATGCATGATCTCTGTCAAACATTGGAGATAGATTTATGCTCACAGGCTTAACTGTCTGCTTGGAAGAAGTAGAGTATCCACAAGCATAGTGAGACTTCCATAAATATAGGGAATAAATTCCCACCTGGTTAGAAGAGATGTTCGTCTACATAGTATCAGTCCAAATTAAGCCCGTAGAGTCTTGAGAATGAGCTTTGAATGCATGCAACACTCAAAATAGATTCCGATAGTCAAATGGGATGCCCGCAGGTGTTGATTCCCACTGTGAATTGGAAATGCCCACAGATGTTGTGGTTGAGCAGCCAAAACTCTTTAAGGAATTGGGAGATTTGAATAAATCAATATAATTTATTTTTTGGACGTGTCCAATATAATTTCTTCATGCCCGCAAGACATGAAGAAATGCTCCCAGGCTTTAGCAAGTTACATACAAACAAGAAGAAATATGCTAGCTGCCTGATAAATTTGTAATTCCCGCATCACTGACTAAAAATGCACGTAGGAGGTTGATAAGATTTTGAAGGAGATTGAAAAATGCATGAGATAATCACAATCTATGAAGGAATGACTGGTATTATTTGTAAAAGCATACTCATGCCTTAAAAATTATGTCTGCATTCTATGGAGACATCTTGTATCATATCATTCTGACATTAATAGGTTAATGATGACTGTCTACTTGGACTGATGGTTGAACAATAGATGGGGTCATTGATGAAATCTCAACATAAGTAAATCCCCACATAAGTTCACACACCTCAGAAAATTCTATCCACACCTTGAAGAAATGTCTGCAATCATTACAAAAATGCCCACAACACCATGCCAAGATACATGCAGTTTGAAAGAAAATGCTAGCAATACAATCTCAACCTATGAAGATTCCTGTATGAGGTAAGATAAATGATCACCACATATGGAATGAGATCTGCAAGTGATGACAAGTGGATACATGTCTGCAAAACAAAATAAAATGTGGTTACAGGATTAAAGAAAGATTGTACTTCCTAAAATTGGTGTACGTTGAGAAGATCCTCAAGTAGTTCAAATACAAGGTGGATGTATTCTGTTAGGGGGAGCTATACCTAAGGTGGATAAATATATTTCTTTCACAAAAATATCATTCTCTGCAGTATATCAGATAGGGGGAGCAATTAGTTTACATGAAAAAGGGAGCTTGGCATGTTTGAAGGAGTACAACGGTTTGCACCTTGAAGAGTGCTGATTGATAGGGGGAGAGATGATGGTAAAAAATAAATTGAAAATAAGTCTAATAACTCACAATATATGTTATTCTTAGGTTTATAATTTTTCTCTCCTATTGAAACATTGTCATCATAAGTTTCTCATCGAAACAATAAAAAATACTAACAATGTTTGTGAAACCATTTTTAATAATTTCATTCAACTAACATACAAATAAAGAAGGTGATGCACACAATGGATGAAGAAAAACTGATTAATCCATTCTCTTCTTTTCGTAGAATTTTTGAAGCCAAATTCATTAGGGACCATGTGAATGATTCAAGCAAAGGTTATGGTTTTGTAAAATTTGATGACATCCATTGTGCTGTTCAAGCTACTTCACATATGAATGGTTACAGGTTGGAAGGAAAATTTTTAGCTATAAGGGTGGTAGGATGGTTTCCTTCTGGATTTGGGGTGGGACCTGCAGAAGGTATTTACACTTTTGATAAGCAACCACTAATATTTCCCATCCATTATGGTGATTATGCACATCCATCATGAAGTTCTCCAACTAGGCATGTATCATAATTGCCTTATAATCCTTATTCTGATAATAATTGTTCTGGTATAAAATCCCGTAGTGTCATTCCTTTGCAGGGAGATAATTTCAACGGTCTTCTAGCTACTTCATATTGCACATATGGTCCCTATCAGATTCCACTGCATTTTGCAGAAACGTCTAGTGGCATGCAAGGGCCACCTAAATCTCAATTATTGCTAGGCAATGTGCATGATTCCTCAATGTCAAAACTAAATATACATTTAGTTGATTCTATGACCCATTTTTCTCCAAACCAAGCCAAGATTACTACATATCAGTGTAGATTTTTCTCAAGTTTTCAGCCATCGATTTCAAGTGTAAAATTTATCACTGTTGATGACATTCTTAGAAAATAAAAGTGCTGGAAATAAACATTAAATTTTTGGATTTTAAAACACTGCTGTAACTTCACTTTTAACAGACATAAAATAAATATTTAGCACGCCATTCAATCACACAATACTAAGGAATTTTTGGCCAATGGACCTCGAAAAACCCACAAGGGGAAAACCAGTCAGAGAGAGAGATTTTTTATTATTAGCTTCAGGAAAAATAAGACATTCATTTACAGTAAAAAACCAACTTATCTCAACCAACAAACTGTCTCGTTTTCTATGCATATGCTGCCTCGGTTTGTATGCATTTATTTTCTTGAAAAACATGCCAAAAACAAAAACAAATCTTAGCCTTGATTTCCCTGCAGAAGAAGAAATTCTACCCTCAATTTTCGTGCGCAAAACAACAGAAAAATCCGTACAATACAGACATCAATAAATGCTATCGTACACCTCGAAACTCGTGTCTGGAAAAATACAGATGATGCCTTGAAATACATGCATGTACCTTCCTCAAACTTCATGCCCAAACCGTCCTTGAAAACTGTGCCAAATCCGTACAGTACGGTCTGCAAGAAATGCAACCGTACAGCTCCTCGATTTATGTGCACAATTAATGCTAGATGTACATTGTCTCTATTTTTGTGCCTACAATAAATGAGGCTGTACTCCACCTCGAAATCTGTGCTAGCAATAAATGTATCACTTTTCGTGCCTGCTGAAAATCACTCTCATCCCTATCTCAAAATTCATTCCCTCACTCTCTTCAACTCTCTCTTGTTTAATCTCTCCACAAGAATGGAAATTCCTTTTGCATTTTTCTTGCTTTTTGCTCTCAACCCTAAGCCGGTAAAGAGGCATAGTAGTCCAATGGCTAAGAATGAATTAAATCGACGGTTGAAATTAAATGCTCATATTTTATTTCTAAAATATTAATTTCACTCCCCCATTTAAATTGATCAAAAACTGACTTTAATGCTCTAAAGTCAAATTAAATGTCACTTAAGTCATTTAATGCAAGGTTCACTTTATTTCCCTTCACTAAGTGACTAAAGGCTAAAGTCACTTAGGGGAACACTTCCCTAGGTACAAATTTAACACTCCCTCTTACCTAGGAAGGTGTTTTGCACCACTCCCAACTTGTTCCTGAAGAAGACAAACTTGCCCCACCCCAAAGACTTCGTCAGAATGTCTTCTACCTGCTCATTTGTGGAAATGTACCGAAGCATAGCTGCCCCTCTCTGAACATAGCCTTGGATGAAATGATACCTGATCTCAATGTGCTTTGATCTGTCATGGAAAACCAGATTTCAGAGAACTGGATGCAACTTTGATTGTCACAGTAAATCACCATAGGCCTAAGCTCCTGACCAAATAGATTCACTAGCAACTTGCGAAGCCACAAGGCCTCGTATATGGCCAAACTAGCTGCCATATATTCAGCCTTAGCAGAACTTAATGCAACATATTTCTACTTCCGACTGAACCATGACACTGCTGCCGAGCCCAAACTGAAACAACATCCGGAAGTTCTCTTCCAATCTGCCATACTTCCTGCCGAATATGAGTCTGTATAGCCAACCAATTTGATCCCCTCTGACCTCATGTAGTCCAAACCAAAATCCACTGTCCTTGAAAGATAGTGCAACACATGTTTTGTAGCGACCCAATGCACACTCCTAGGATCAACCATGAACTGGCTAAGAGTGTTCACTGCAAAACACAAATCTGTGTGAGTATTGACCTGATACATCAATGACCCAATAAGCTGACGGTATAAAGTAGGATCCACCAACTCTCCCTTAGAAGCATGAATCTTCTTCGAGTTGGTGATCAAAGGTGTCGAAATAGGCCTGCAATCCTCCATCCCAAATCTCCTCAAAATATCAATCGCATACTTTCCCTGCCCAAGGAAAATATGTCCAGGATCCTGCCAAACCTCCAATCCCAAGAAATAATGCATCATCCCAATATTAGTCATCTCGTACTCTGCCGCAATATCCTTCTTGCAATCTGCAATGGGTATCTCTCTCCCTGTCATAAACAAGTTATCAACATATAACAGAAGAACAAGTAGATCATCTCCAACCATGATGAAGTAGAGATTCAAATCTGCTTCACTCTTCTGAAACCCCATACTCAGCGAGTAAGAATTGATCCTGGAGTACCAAGCTCTTGGAGCTTGATTCGGCCCATAAAGGGCCTTCTTCAACCTGCAAACATGAGACTCTCTCTCATGTACCTTAAATCCCCGAGGCTACTCAATGTAAATCTCCTCCTGTATGATCCCATTGAGAAATGTGGTCTTCACATCCATCTGATGGATTTTCCAACCCATTTTCGCTACAATGGAGATCAAGCCCAAGATAGAAGTATATCGAGCAATCGACGTAAAAGTATCATCATAATCAATACTGTCAACCTGTGAAAACCCCCATACTATAAACCTATATTTGTACTTCTCCACACTCCCATCTGCCACATGCTTCAATTTGTAAAGCCAACGAGAATTCACCACTGACTTCCCCTCAGGTCTCGGAACAATCTCCCATACATCATTCTTCATGATGGAATGGTACTCATCCATCATGGCATCTGTCCATACCGAATGCTGGGAGGCCTCCTCAAAAGTAAAAGGCTCAGAATCTCGTGTACTAGCCACCAACAACATGCCTAATATATCAAGAATCTTGATGGCCCTCACATCCTCCCTGGGTGCCCCAAAATCCTGAGCTTCCTTCAAGGTATCTCGAAGCCAATTAGGTGCCTTCTTCCTTGGAAGTCGCTCCCACATTGGTCGATCATCATCTAGAAATATACCAGAGGTGGAAACCCCAGTATCTTGTGAACCCGAAGCTAGTCTACCAACACCAGGTGTACCCTGTAATCCTGATCCTGATCTTGATCCCCTATAAGGTGTACCTATAATATAGACCCATCACTTGTTCTCGAAGACCCTGCTGGCCTAACCACTGAACCTGGTGAACCTGTGCCAACACTATGTGGTCCTGTAACCCCAAAAACCTGTGATCGTGACTTCTGTGTATATGGAACCTGTGAAACAACCTGAGGTGTAGGGACCTGCTGCTCTCTCTACTTTGACTCTCTCGACTTTCTGAAGGCCTGCTCCTCCTCAAACTTCACATCCCTTCTCACCACCACTTTCCTCTAAGAGGGAAGGTAAATACGGAAGGCCTTCATAGTCTCATTATAACCCACAAATATGCCCTTCTTTGCAGTGGGCTCCAACTTTGTCCTCTTCTTTGAAGGGACATGAGAGTAAGTTAGACTACCAAATATATGAAAATGGCCAACTTTAGGCTTCTTTCCTAAAAAGCACTCCTCAGGTGTCATATTCACCACTGCATGATGGGGACTCCCGTTCTGAAGATATACAGCGGTGCTACAAGCCTCAACCCAGAAAAAGAAAGGAAGTGAGTGTTCATGTAGCATAGCTTGGGATGCTCCAACAATAGACCTGTTCTTCCTCTCTACTACTCCATTATGCTCTGGAGTATACAGAACTGTCAACTATCTCCTGATGCCCTCCTATCTGTAAAATACATCAAACTTCTTGGAGGTATACTCACCCCCGTTATCCGATCTCAAGACTTAGATCTTCCTCCTTGTTTGGTTCTCCACAATAGCTTTGAACTCTTGGAACCTCTACAAGAATTCCTCAGACTTCTTGCTCTTCAGAAAGTAGATCCAGGTCTTCCTAGAATGGTCATCAATGAATGTCACATAATACTTGTATCCTCTCAAGGACACATAAGACATAGGTCTGCATAAGTCTAAATGTATCAAGTCAATGGTACTTGTTGACTTGCTATCACTGCTCAGAAAAGTAGTCTTGGTGTGCTTTCCCAAAGCACACCCCTTGCACACATCACTCAGCCCTGTATTGAACTCTAGTAATCCTGTAACCATGTGTCTCAACAACCCCAAGGCTAGATGATGCAAGTGAGCCATCCTCCCATGCCAAAGCTCACACAACTCACTGTCGCTGCTATGTGCCAAGGCATGCTGAGGCTGAAACAAGAGCCTATACAGTTTCCCACATCTGACTCCAATGGAAATTGAAGTAGATGGTCATGCAGTCTTGGGAAACATATGCACATGTCCATCTAGGAAAGACACCCCAAGACCCTGATCCTCGATCATGGAAATTGACACTAGGTTCTTCTTCATCCCAGGTACATACAATACATCCCGCAATACCATGGGACTCATGGAATCCCTATGAAATGTAATTGTCCCACGTCCAACTGCACTGACTACTAAGGAATCTCCCAACACAACCTCCACATTTGTATCTATCTGTGAAAGCTCGAAGAACATCTCACAAGCACCTGTCATGTGACTTGAGGCTCCACTATCTATGTGCCAAGTGTTGGAAGTAGATGCACTGTAAGAATGGTCTGTCACATAGGAAAAATCGCTATGTCTGTCAATATCTGCACTGGTGAGAATGGATGCTCTCTCTCTCTCAATATACCCAGTGCATAGTGAAAAATCACTCTGAAATCGTGCTGCAAAATCATTGATCTCAACTGAAGCAGTTATCTGCTGCTTCTTCTTCTTCTTGTTCGGACATGTTGCAGCATAGTGTGCCATCTTGTGACATGCAAAGCGCTTCACAGTGCTCATATCCTTCTTCTGCCCATCCTGCTGCTGCTTGGCCCCACCCTTCTTGGGACCCTTCTTGCTCTTCTTCTTTCCCTTTGCGGTTAATGTCACATCCTCCTCATCTCCCCTACTAGTCGAACCACTGCACTACAAGAAACCCCTTCTAGTCTCCTCCTGAACAAAGTCATCACATACTCTGTCCCAATATGGCAATTTCTTTCTGGCCACCAACCCTTGAACACACAACCCAAGGTACAATCACCCCATTCAGGGTTGTCCGCACTAACTCAGGACCAATAATCACCACCCCAACAGCTACAAGCTCATCTCTCACCTGAAAGATTCTAGTAAGATAAGTCATACACATCTCACCTTTGACCATCTTGATGTTCTTCATCTTCTCTCTAAGCACCATCTTCCTGTTTTCATTAGTACTCTGAAACAACCCGGTCAAAGCACTCCACATCTCATGTGCATGATCCTTCTCGGAAATGTGAGGAATAACATGATCTTTAACAACATCCAAACTAATCCTCATGGATTTAATGTCCTTCTTCACAAAGGCTGCATGTGCTACTGCATCAATGGTAGCAATTGGAATGACAATGGGATGAGCAGTAGTGGTGTCTACTACCTCGTCCCACGGCTCATTCTCTCTCAACAAAAGGACTATCCTGGCCTTCCATGAGACAAAATTCTCTTCCCCATATAGACTGTCTTCACTTCTCAACCCAATGGAAGTCATTTTTCCCAAAGAACATGTTTCAGAAAAAATGTACTACCGTCACAAAAGTTTTCCCTGAATTCTGGAAATGACTGATTCTTTGCTAAAATTTAGTTTTCTGCCCAAATCAGCTCTGATACCATATATATTTTTATCAAGTTTTCAGCCACCAGTTTCAAGTGTAAAATTTATCACTCTTTATGACATTCTTAGAAAAGAAAAGTGCTGTAAATAAACATTAAATTTTCAGACCCTAAAACACTGCTGTAACTTCACTTTTAACAGACAAAAAATAAATATTTAGCACGCCATTCAATCACACAGTACTTAGTAATTTTATTATTATTAGCTTCAGGAAAAATCGGACATTTATTTACAGTAAAAAAACCAACTTATCTCAACCAACGGAATGTCTTATTTTCTATGCATATGCTGGCTTAGTTTAAAACGGGTCGAACTTTACTATTCTTTATAACAACTCTAGAATAAACAACACCTATGTAAAACATGTACTATTACTTAGCCAAGGTGAACCAACACCTATGTAAAACATGTACTAGTAATGTGGGCCAATCCACCATCCAATGTGGGCTAAGCCACCATCCCCTATAAAATGAACACATGTGCATGTTTCTCTCAGGTTCCATGAAAACAAAATAAAATGAGATGAAATATTAGTAACAATACCTGTCTATTGGATGCATAGCCCCATAGATGTACAACAAAATTAGTCAAGCACATGCAATAAAATTATAAATGGACAAAAATAAGAAAACAGTGTGGTTTAGACCTTACTTAATTTCTATACTCGTATATATTATGATCACAATTTGTCTCTTAGGAGACAAGTCACTGATGAAACAATGGACATACCTGAGAGAGATATAGATAGGTAGTTATAGAGAAGAGTGAGACAAATACAGACTTCCATGTATTAATTAAAACATTCTAGAAATAAGGATGAACTTTCAATCCCATTGCTGCAATAAATGACAGTCTTTAAGGACAGTCATACATCAAGCAAACAGAATCTCCTTTCAAATGTGTAGAGGTAACCTTAACCCACACTCTAGCACTCCCATCATACTATGGCACACTTCCATACATAGTAGAAACCTCAAAGAGGCTGAAAAGGAGCAATCCACAAGGTTACGACTTAGTCCAATGAAGCGCACAAGGTCACAGATCAATACTGTCAACCTCAAAGGTGGCCGCAGTTGAACATAACAGGATCAGTAAATAATATGGCCTGCCCTAGCAGGATTCCAACAAGATCCAACACAATATAATAATAATAAAAATAAAATACATACATGAAAATATAACTAAAAAAAATAATCTATATGCAAATGCAGCTCTCGACCCACCTCTGTTTGATGACATTCATGGTCTATTTTCCTAAACTCATGGAGATTTCATCCTCCGATTCTGTAAATGACTACTGAAGTAGCCTGTTGGATCCAAATAACCAGTCCAAGAAGACTGTTGGTGGAAAATAACCAGTCCAATAGACCGTTGGCACCAAATATTTTGCATTGGTTTGTGGTGAGGAGGTTTTGTTGGGTTCTGAGGGGCAAGTAGTTGTGATTTGGGACTGGAGGCAATTTTTGTGCATTTATTAGGCCACCATTTATACTTGTGGAGGAAATTGGGATGCCTATTCACAATTGTTGAGGGTTTATAATTTTGGTATTTAATTGCCAGTGCTGCCATGGATAAAAGAGCACTATAGAGAACTTGTAGGCTCTTGAAGAGGCATTGCACGAATTCTGTGGCTCTAGAGTCAAAATTACCTTCTTCCACTACAAAATCGTAGGTAAGTGTCTTGGTTTACTGTGAGATTTTATCTTTTTCCTATTAATATTGGTTATAATTATGAGGCGTAGGTAGGTAGGTAGGTAGTTTTTTTTGAAAACCTAGAAAGCATTCATGAAAAAGTGTTATAGGGAGACTAGGTGTATTTCTTAAGGTAGGTAGGTAGGGTTTTTTGAAAACACTGAAGTGAAGGTAGTGTAATTCCATTCTATCCTGAAACAAGTTAACAAATGTGAATGGCAAGTCATCATGACAAAAGGGTAAAGGCACCACACTAGGAGAGGGAGGCACTAGCATAAGGACAAACAAGGTTCAACAAAATATCAAAGGTCAACAAGAGTGGTCATAACAAAGTTGGAAGACAAGACCCACAAGATCCACAAGACCCACGCACAAGATAGACCCACAGGAAAAACCCACAAGACTGAGGTGTACAATCAAGGTGGGAAAATAAACCTTTTACCCACAAGACCAAGGGTCAAACTTTTATCTTCTCTCTCAAGGTATATAGTACATAGGTGTTCTGTACAATAATTCCAAGTTTTATCATCATCATATAAGGAATGTCCAAACTATGAAACAATTCAAGTGACTGCAATACAACATATATAACATAAATTTCATTTCTTTCAACTTAACACTCCCAAAGGTCCTTGCGTTAGAGTTGAAGCATCCAAGGACAACCAATAACAATAGTAGTAATAAATTAACGAACAAGTTAAACTATCATACTTAAAGGAGAAAACAACGTGGTAACATATATAACATAATTTTCATTTCTTTCAACTTAACACTCCCAAAGGGCCCTGTGTTAAAGTTGAAGCATCCAAGGACAATAAATATTGAATAGTACATGCAATAAAATTATAAATGTACAAAAGGCAAAATAAATTGTTATCACATACAAGTTGATTCAACATTTTGGTAAGAATTTTAGTTTTAAAAAATATCTATGCCATGTATAACACTTTGCAAGACATAAGTGAAGCAACTATGAAACACTTCTAGTGACTGCAATACAACATATATATTAGATAATACCAATAAAGTAATCACTTTCAAACCAACATATAAAATAAGGATAAGATATGGAGATACCCAACATTGTTCAACACCCTTGTATAAAAAAACCAATAAAATTATACTTCCTAGACAAGGGGTACTACTAGACAAAGAGGCCATTACTAGTTAGTACTCTAAAAAACATGACCTATTCAATACCCATTTGGGACAAGAACATAAAAAATCATCTAGTTTGATTACTTTTCCAAATACTTCTTTGGCCACCGAATGAAACTCCTTTCCTTCTCCTTCAAACAGAGACATCCATCTATTTGATCTTCATACGGAAGTGGGATGTTACTTGTGACATTGATGACATTGAAATTTTCATCTTCAGGACCAAGTGCCACTCCATGGATCACAAAAAGTGAATAAATTTGTCCAATGTCGACAATAGCAGCGTCATATGGATCCAATATTTTAACATTTTCACCTTCCTGGAGTACTTCATGCCCCCATGGAATTATTGAGCACAGTGAAAAAAAATAGTATACCAATTAAACCTTATTATAAGATACAAGGCTTCATGCCTTCTAGTATACCAATTGATTTAGTACATACCTTTGTATGTTCATGACAATCTTTTGGGTCTTTCAATATTGTTGCACCACCCAGAATTACGATTTTTTCCTATGGTTGAAAAACATTTACATTAAAAAAAGAGGCTTCATGAGTGAAGTGAAATGGATAAATAACATCCATAGATTAAAATATCAAGTGAAGAAGTGGTTGGAAGGGAATGATAATTATCTTACCTCATTTGAATCAATAGTCATTTTCTTATTTAATTTGAATGCAGGAACAAGAGGTTCAATGGAGGAGGCTATGGTCGACATCTTCTCTGACAACCCAATTGTACAATGATTCATTGACTAAGTTTTTCAATAGTAGATGGGCATCTTGTTTGGATTCTCTCGACTTCAACATATGGCAAGGACCTCTCTTTTTTAGAATTGTCTAAGTCTTCCATATATTGAGCCATTTCACTCAAATTGGGTTCTCTATTAGTTCCTTCAACCTACAAACCATTGTCAACACACAATGTATTGGAAATATAGACAAATAAAAAAGGCAGAACACAATGTACACTATTCAACAAAAACACCATATACTTACACATATGTTTTGTTTGCCTCTCAACCCTCCTCGACCCAAAAAATATCGACCCTTCACAAGATCTCTTCCTTTCTTCCCTCTTGCAGTCTTTGCCAAAAACTCTTCAGCACACATAGTTTCCTTCAAGTCTTCCCACTGTCTGGGAGTCAAGCTGCTCTCCCTTTCTTTTCCATCCAAGATTAATTTCCTGAATTTATCCCTAAAATTTTTCGTCAAAAGTCTAATTCTATACTTGTAATATTTAACATAAATCCTACCACCAACCGTCTCATAAACATTTCCATTTGTTGGATCACTAGATCAACATTTCTTGGATCTTGATCTCTAAAGTTGGATTTGGTAACATCCAAATAAGACCTTATTCTTGTGCCCAACTCTATGGACCACCTTGAAGCATTTGGTCTAGTAGGCTGGCCATCTATTACCTCGACCATGTAAGCCTTCTTCTCCTTAGATTTTCTTTCTGTTGCTTCCCTTTCCCTGACCATGTAATCCTTCTTTCTTTTTCTTCCCTTCTTCCCTTCTGATCTTCAGAACTAGTTTTGGGCATTGAAAAACCACTCATATTTGTGGATATAGTAGTTTCATATCCTAGCACGTTCCTGTGAGGAGATGCAATTGGTGTTTTTTCTAAGGAAGAAGGTTGAATTGGTTCCTCATAATTGGACACAACAGGTGTGGCACTAGGTATCTCACCAATCTCC
Organism: Pseudotsuga menziesii; assembly: GCA_001517045.1. Classification (NCBI taxonomy): domain Eukaryota; kingdom Viridiplantae; phylum Streptophyta; class Pinopsida; order Pinales; family Pinaceae; genus Pseudotsuga; species Pseudotsuga menziesii. The sequence goes on from LPNX010701050.1 coordinate 70,998, forward strand.
TCAACAATTGTGTCACAAGTTAGATCAGGAATCTCTTCAACATGTGTGGCACTTTCTAGGCAACCAATCCCCTCATATGAGCCTTCAAATCTTTGCTTTAATTTTAAATAAAGCTATCGCAAGCTTGATTGTCCAGAATATTCCATTTTTTCAGAAAAAAATCTTGGACATTATCATCTAATATATGAAGAAGCTGATCATTATTATCATTAGCTCAATATTCGTGTATTGATCTACCAAGGCGTTGGATTCTACGAGTTGGCATTGATTTTTCTTTTCTTGCTTTATGTTTCCAATGATCATATTTTGTAGAATCCAACATTCCGCTATAAGAAAAAAAGTTATCAATTAGAATCAAAAGCATATATGGCCTACATCATGAAATATATTATATAAAACTTTCATGAAATATGCATAGAAGTGAAAAGGTATGAGGAGTAACTACTTACTTATTTCCCAAACCAAGTGATGACAAATACTCTTCATTTCTTGTGATTTGGTCTTTATGAACACGCTCGTATTTTGTCACATTTTCATCTTTGCTGGGGTCACTTTTACATTTCAACCCCTCATTTTTTGGCCTATATGTCCAAAATTTCTCTTAAAAACATCATTAGTGCATGTGCAAACAACGACTATAAAATATCTAAATTCATATTATCATGACATCAACAAACACTTAGTTTTAATTTCTATTGGATAGGGAGAACGAAGTAGTGTAATGAATCTATTGTCTAGATTAGCTATTCAATTCTTACAACATGAACACTAACAAGATCCCATTGGAATCATAGTACTCACAAGAAGTAGAACACGACAAGAATAACCCACGTATATCGTGTATGTAGAGATGAACATAAACAAAAATGAAAATGTTGCATATCAAATATCATTAAGGATAAATTCCATACAAAGTTTAGTAAAACCCTTTGTCTAGCTAAGCCCAATGGCCAAAAAAATAATATCCATTTACATAGTGAAAGTTTATTCCATAAAGTTATGGTGACAAATCATCATCATTATCATTTGCATTGCCATCAAGATCAAAATCCTTATCACTTGTGTATGCATCTGCTTCATCTTCTTCACCGTCCTCATACAATATATTTTCCTGACCATGCATTACATTCTCTATCCAAGGATCTTCATGGGGAAGAAAATTTTCCTCTTCAAATACTCTATGGACATCTTCAAATTCTTCCAATGTTTCTTGTAAACTATTACACTTCCCATCGACCATTATATCAATACATTGCATGAATTCCCTTTTCGAACGATGATCCATTTGAATGAGATATGACCATCTTGGGCTTGCTATATCATCAATTAGAAATTACTGGTTAATTTGAAGAGGGGAAACATATGGCTCATCGGTCTTTGATAAGATTTGACATGTATTTACACATAAAAATACATACTTATCATGTTGTATTGTAGATGGTGTGATCCATTTACAACTTAATAATATAGGACTAGTTTCACCATAATCAAATTTAATAATTTCTTGTATGAATCCAACATAGAAGTTCTTTTCAGTGTCGTGATGAAATTCAGCACTAAAAACACACTCACAATTTGCCATTCCCGTGTCCTTTTTTCCCACTCTTAAATGAATACCATAGGCCCACATCCCACTGAAACGATGAGCATATATATGTGGAGGTCGTGAAAGGCCCATTTCCTTAATCATTAGATCTTGACCTTGTTGTTGTGCATAATTTATTGTATCAACAATCCAATCATCAAATTTTGGAAAATTCGGACCACCTCCGATATTCAATTCCTGAAGTCTACACTTTCGATATGAAAGCGTCCCTATTTGAATCTATTCTTTGTATTTTCTGCATAGAATATGAACATACTTGATAGTTAGAATGATAATAATTTTTCTATTAGATGAAATTAAATAGATAAATTATCATGTAAAAAAAATTGACCTGCGCCACTTATCAAATGTGGATGTGTTTTGAAGAAAACAGGTAGGTATAGAAGTTATTTCCTCATTTGATAGCTTGAAGCGATGCCCATTTCCTTCTAATACTTCACCTCCAAATCTCTCGTTTTCATCATCATCCCATGCACGTTGATTGACACTGCTAAAATCCTTCATATATTTTATGTAAAAACCTATGGCCTCTTGCATTAAATATCATTCCCTCACACATGCTAACTTCTGGTTTTGCCTTATTACGAACAAATTTTTTCATAAGCTTCATATATCGTTCTATAGGATACATCCATCTCGTTCTTATTGGGCCACAATGCTCTAGTTCATTTCTAGATGCATAAGGAGATGCATAGAAATATTGAATATTGTTGGTGGAAATTCTCATTCCAATAAGCAAAGGACTTTAACAACCTCTTCCCTTAAATTATCAAAGTTTGAAGGATCTAGCACATGCAAACTCATTCTATTTAATATTAGGACCAACCTTATAATTGCCAATCTGGGCCCCTTTTACAAACTTTATATGACCACAATAGGTAAAATATCCTCCATTATGACATGATAGTCATGGGTATTGAGGATTCTTAAGCTATTATTGTCAATTTGGCTTCTAATATTACTACTTACATATCCAGCAGGAAAGAGAGCCTCAGTCATTAACTTTAAGATTTGTGCATGTTGTTCCTTTGTCCACAAAAAAGAGCAATAGGATTTCTATATTTTCCATCACCACATTTTTCAACCCAAATATTTCGACGAATCTTTAGTTCTTGAAGGTCTAGGTGTGATGAAACTGTATCATATGTACTAAAAATAGTTTCTATAATAGAAAAAGATATGTTTTTCTTAGTATGCATAAAGTCAACAGTATGCCTAATGGATACATGCTTAAACTATGGCAACTTATAGAATATGCACAATCTTTTTACACCACTATCATTAAGTGGATCATTTTTACTACCACAAGTTCAGCCATCCTTAATAAACTACATTTTTTTTTCTCCATTCTCAATAATGTAATCACTTGTTATTTCCAATGGTGCTTCACGATTATGTTCTTGACCATTTAAACATGAATTTTGTTGACAATATGGATGCTCCATTTTAAGGTAGGCACGATGTCCAAAATAAATGCACTTACACAAACTACTTAAGTGTCTCACAAAATCCTTAAACATGCAAGCCAAACATCCATGGTATGCATGAACATTTAGACTAGTCAATGTGCCATATGTAGGAAGATTATGTATCGTAAACAATAAATAAGCTCTTAAAGTGAATTGGATAGAATGACCATCCCTTAAAATTTGAATTGCTTCAATTCCTTTCCACAATTATGCTAGCTCATCAAATAATGGCTCTAAATACACATCAATTGTATATGAAGTCACACTTTTCTTTCCTAGTATAATTAATGACAACATCAAGAAGAATGGTTTGGTTGCTAACCATGGAGGCAAGTTATAATTTATTAAAAACACCAACCAAGTTGACCATTTAGTACTCTGATATGAGAAAGGGTTCACACCATCTAGAGCTAAACCAAGCCTCATATTACGAGGATCTTTGGAAAAATCAGGCCATCTGTTGTCAAATTCCATCCACATATTAGAATCTGCCACAAATCGTTGTTTTCCATTAGTGCTCTTATTCTGGGTATGACATTGCATAAGCTCAGGAATGTCTCGACATCTATACATTCGAAGAAACTGTGGGATTAGTGGAAAGTTCCTAAGAACCTTTACATGAGATGAATTTGATTTCAACCCTGGTTTATACCTCCCTTATTTACATTTAGGACATTTTGTCTCACTTGCAAAATTTTTACGAAATAATACACAACCATTCACACATGTGTGGATGTTTTCATACCCTAATCCTTGCTTATTGATTTGCATTTTACATTCTCTCTGTTTTGTTGGCAATGTGGATTTAGGTGGTAACAAATCATGCAAAAATGCCAATAAATCGTCAACACTCTGATTTGTCTAACCATGCATTGCTTGCAAGTTAAGAAGTACATGAATTGTTGTTAAATGACTGAACTTGCAAGTACCATACACATGTTTTGAAGCATGCTCCATCAACTTCTGCCAATCATCCTTGAATCCCTCATTCAACATTCTATCAAATTCAATCTCTTCATCTAAGGTTCCAAAGTCTCCATCTGTGTTTGTTGCCTCTTTGTTTATGTTTGGCACCTCTACATCTCTAATGCTGTACAATTGTAAACAACCTAGATAATAATTTTGAGAGAAAGGGCTGATCCCGATATGACCAAATTTTAGCATATGTTCATAAATCACTTTTGTTTTTCTCATCTTCCCACCACAACAATCATTACATGGACATGCATATTTAAGCAAGCTCTTTGCATGGTATTCAATAGTTGTCAAAATTGGTTGTTGACTCATCTTCAATTTTCCGCATTCAATTATGAAACCGATATATTAACTCTAATTTTCTACTCTTTTCATCTATCTTGTCTTTAATTGATTTGCATCAAAACCAATTCGTAGAGAAACAAAACAAAGGATCAACATTAATCATACATCATTTTCAAATTCTGATGCAACAATATAACAATCATACCTAGATTTAGAGGGAGTGAAGTGCATGTGGATAAGGGTGAAAATTTGAGAGGATATGTTTAGTAGGTGAGGATGGTGGATTTTGTAATCCATAACTACACAATTTTCCTTGATTTCTCCTTAAATTGTTACACAAAACCCCAAGGATTCCCAACACATTCTACAAAGGAATATGAAGCCCATACTCATTAGATGTGGCTTGACCAACACATAGCAAAGAATTGAACAGGACATGGCCACAGCAAATAAATTTATTGAGGAAACTAAGACAAGAAATGTTATTTCCCCACCTTGATGGTACATGGAAGTTTGGTTGTTGGAGCCATGGTATGGGCATTGGAACACCAAGTGGTCCAAATGAACCATTCGGTGGTCATTTGTGGGTAGAATGTTTATTTGTGGCTTGATAAGGTCATGGAACCCTTGGACATGAGACGAGTCCACTTGCACTTGTACTTGATAAAGAAACCACGAATATGGTGACATGGCTCATGCTAGATCAATATGATAATTATCATCAAAGCATGGATCTTGGAACCATGTACTTGGAAGATTGTTCTTAAAACCCTTGCGCATATGTTAATGTAGTAAGCTTAGTAAATTTATTAAAAATGTGTATAAATAGAAGGAAATTTTCGTAATTTCATAATGGAAGAAAAAATGCTTAAGACCATCTTTGAATTTGGGTGGATAATAGGACAACCACATGTCTAATTTATGAATTTTTTTCAAGTGTTTAACCTCTAAAATTCGAGTCTGTCCATTGGGGCAGTAACAACCACATGAATATCATGAGGCGACCATCATATGAAATCAATCTTTGATCTCTATGAAAGATAGCTATAGCAAGGAGCATAAGAAATTTTTTTTGGTGGTAAAGAGATCTCTTAGAAATTGGGTATCTAACAACAAAGGAAGGTGATAGACACATGACTTAAGGACATTAGTTGTGTATACGTTCAAGTGTGTCAAATCTCTTATTTTTTGTGAACCCAATGGACTGAGGAAGTCGCAGTGGAAGTTTAATATTCATCTATGAGTTCAGGTGTACAGTAACTGAGGAAGTTACAATATTGATCTACTTTTACAGTAGAGATAGTTAAAGTATTTTTATTCTTGACTTTGATTTCGGTGGCTACAATACATTAAAGGATCCAAGCAAAAGAAATATGTTGAAGCTCTTTTCCATTGTGTTAATACAACAATGATGGGTTGATCCTTTTTTGTGTGGATACAAGTAGTAGTCCAGTGTTGTCAAGGTGAAGATATAACCTTTAGCAAAGTTTCTACAGACTTGAAGAAGGTAGAATATGGCATCAACTATTTTCCACCTAGTTCAAGTATGCAATCAAGTTACTAGTGTGAAAAATCCACGCTGGAAATCATATTGTGGATAAGTTGGTGGACATGAGAAGACCCTAGATGACTGACATATATTTGAAGACACGGTCATATGGTGATGACCTTTAGTATATTGAGTTGATGACATTGAAAATGACAACGAGATGACAATAATGGGAAACCTACATGTTGGTTGGCCTGTACATATAATGGCAAATATAGGGGGAAACCTACAGGCTAGTAGGTCGTGATGGAATCCTCTAGATGCTTCCAAAAGGACCAAAAACACAAAAAATGGTAGGCCATGTTTCTATGTTGGTTTTTTATGTTAACAACATCCATCCAAATATGTATTATATATAAGCCATTGCATCTGAGAGAGAAAGAAATTCACATCATACATCACAGAGATAGATTAGTGTAAGAATGTAATAAACCATCATTTTATTTGTTGGATGGACTCAACCTTGCCTGAAACATTCAACAAAGCTATCCAAAGCTCTAATTCTAGGTGAGTGAACCAAGTTGCTAGTTTATGCAAGGGTTATGAAGAGACTGGTCTGGTAATGCAACAAATGGGAATAAGAACTATAACATATGAATGCAGTGCAAGACTAACAAGATTGAGGATTGAAGCGAAGATCAGGAAACATATTTTATTTCCATTGACATTTGTTAACTTGTTTCAGGAATGAATGGAATTACACTACCTTCACTTCAACATTTTCGAAAAAACCTACCTACCTACACCCCTAAAGTGCAAGGTATTTTCTAGGGTATAGATGAGGATAACTACTAGAATCATTCCCACTGTCACCTTTCAAAAATCCCTCGATATTATAGTGTGTAACCAATTCATTCAGTGGTTATTAGTCCTATGAGTGAGGGCATTTCACTATGGCTTGTTGTTGGCAAGATGGTTCAAAGTTGGTTGGGGTATGAGTTACTTCAAAGTTGTTCCCTTTAGTTAACAAGTCCTACTTCAAGGTCAAGGATTCAATTGCTTTGACACCAATATGATTCATAAACGATAGGACTATGGCCTATCAGTTTCAGCAACGTGGATCTTATTCAGAAATGAAATTTGGTCTTGTTCTTAGAATTATACAAAGATATTTGTTCTGCATAATCGATTCCAAGGCTTCTCTTCAAGAAGCAATATAAAGAAACTAATTAACTATGCAATAACAATAAGGACTCTGATTTCAAGTTTCTATGTTGTTAATAACCATACATGCATACAATAAATGGCTCTTCTTATTGGCTTCAAGGCTTCGTCTATTGCTATTTTCAGGATATATATACAATATACATTATTAATACATAAGAATTGAAAAGCATATAAGTGCATAAAAAGCATGGCATCATCATGTAAAAAACAAACTTGTATATAAATACATATAAAATATATCAAAAATAGTTTTTACATTTTTTTACATCCTATGGCTCATAGCCCCAAAAAACTCAGCCCATTGGCCTATAAAAAAAGATATAAAAAACTGGAGGCTTTTGGGTTCGTGGTTGGTCAGGTTGGTGCAGGTAGGGTAGGGTGAGAATCAACAGGGAGGGAAGGTAGGGTGGTGGTTGGTCAGTTTCATGGTCAAGCTGGAGCATCACACAACAAGACGATGACAAGAGGACTCATCTAGTCGGCTTCCCCACAGATAGATCAAAATGAAGCAATCAATAAGCTGTTTTATCGGATTTGTAGTATGTACATATGCTTGCATTTAATGACTAGGTGGAGTCCTTATGCAAGATTGTTATGTGGTGTGCTATGAATCATGGAATTTGGAGTTAGCAACTATAGTACATTCCCTCAAAGTATGGAGACATTATTTATTGGGAATTTCGTTGTTTTCATTAGGAAAGTAGTAGTGTCTTATTGGTCTAATTGGTAAATACCAATACATGAACTACAAACTAATTTTCTATGGCGAGCCCGTTCTGGACATAACTGGGCCTACTACTATACCAATTTTCATATACAATGTTGGCATGCATACATTGAAGTCCATAAATCCATTCCAACTAGTTCTACTATCTCTACCTTGGCTATAACCTCGAAACAACAACAATCTAGAGAAAATAGATATGGGTGGTCTGGTGCCTATGCATATCTACCTGTTACTATACGATGTTACCACTTCTACTTGGAACTGGGAGAACTATGGAGGGGTTCAACGGGGTGGGTATTATATCTACCACCTGGCACATGGGATGTGGTCATACTCAACACATTCACATGTATACTCAATCTTCCTTAAAATACAACTTGCATCTTTGCAAGAACGATATTTGTTAGTAGGCTTTAACTGGTCAGGGAAGTGCAACAATGCTTGACGGATGGATGGATTTGATACTAACCCAAGAGAGAAGGCTAACTTATTAGCATCAGTAGTCCCTCCCTCCCAATGGCTTTGCAAAGTAACAATTTTTTTTCAACATCCTCTTCAGTTTTACCTTAAAACTCAGGTATCCTTAAGGTATACCCTCTTCGTGTTTCTTCGATAGTGCTAGAGAAAGTCCATTAAAATGAACCCTATAGGTCCTGGCTTCCACCCAACCTTTTAATGGAGTGCTCTATGCCCAACCAAATTACTAAGCTTGCTTCAGCTAGAAATCGGGGATACAACTAGCACTAGGATATTTACCTACCCTCCCTCATAACTCCTACCTTCTCCTGCCTACCTGTTCCTCACCACCTGTTTACTACCTATCATTCACAATATGTTTTTTGCACTTTATTTAATGTCTGTAAGGATGGATTATTCTCCTAGAGGAGGAGGCACAATACATAGAGGAATAGGTTGATACAACACTAAGTAGAACGTCTATGATAAAAAATGGATCAGGAAGGGCTTCGTGAGATTCACTCAATGGGGTAATATTTTCATATAATCAATAATTGGACCATATGACTTTACTTATCCTTTTCATAGTATGAAAATGCATCCATTTCGATGGGAAAACTACCGGAGTGAAAATCCCAACACAAAATGTGGAGATATTACTATGCGTAGTTTATATTGCTCTTAAATGAAAATGATCTTTTAATGTATTACCTAATTGAATTATTTTATATATGTAAGAGATTAATACAAAAATATTCCTTATATCCCTCACTATTATCTCTTTTAGGTGCTTATCTCCTAGAGAGGTGGTTATTCCATCCATCCGTTGGGGTTGGTGGATTGGGTTGATCCGAAAAATCCTTCTGATATGTGGTTATGGAATTTTTTTGTGAAATATGGTTCCAACTTGCCTAGTGGGATACAGAATGGAGACCATCTGATTGTTTGAGAAAATGGACTATCCCAGCATAAAACTAGAGTCGTGCCAGAGTATATTATTTATTTCTTCAATGGACTCAACATCCATTCATTTATTTAGCAATTCAACCAATACCCGACCATGCCATAACTATTAAGAAAATGGGTAGGGAATAGGTCTTAACAATTTAAGTAAAGTAGACCAGGTCGGGCTGACAACATGCATATTATGAAAGAACTCTATTGGCTAGGTTGGATTCGATAACTACTCGACCTAAGGGAGTGAGGACTATCCAATATAGAGAGGACCATCGGGTGGGTTAACCCTCCTCCCTTAAGGAATGGAGACCCCAAACACATGTGGAATGCACACAACCAGCAGATGAAGAACCCGAAGCTGGATACCAAAAACCAGAACCTCAAACAAGTTCCTTCAAAGTGTTAGCTCCAACCTTGTGCTATAAGTTACTGAGACACTAGTCCTAGTGACATTCAAGAGGACTGTGCACATTGTTATATTAGTCGAGTATAATCTATCCTAATACATTATGTGTATGCTTTTTTATGGAGAACTTGGCTACCAAAAAAGAAACAAGTATCCTTCCAAGCTTAAAGTAGGCCAAGATTTAGCCATAACTAAGAATAGTGTTTAGGTTTGCTAGACCATAGAATGGGGGTAGCTTCAGTATTATAACCAATATTATCAAGGAAATGTTAAAAATTCTTAGTAAAACAAGAAACTTACCTGCAAACCTACCATCCATTTCACCAGCAAGTATTTACTTCGAAACCAACCCAGAATGAATGGTTTCATATTGAGATGGGTGGTAAATAAAGGCTGGGAAGGGTGGAAAAGAGCATGTACTAAGGGGTGGTTTGGGTAATAGGGAGGCTAGGTAGGGTAAGTGGGACTATTAAATATAAAATCCCTGGTCCTATTGCTTCCCTTCTCATAATTTTAACCTAGTTTTCTACACTTCAGTATTATAACCAATATTATCAGGAAAAAGTTATAAATTCACAGTAAACCAAGAAACTTACTTGGGATTTTGTAAGGGAAGAAGGTGATGTTGATGCTATACCTACAAAATTAGTGGCCCTCCTCTTTAAGAGCCTCGATCATCCAACTTCATACATTTAGCCACCAATATGTCTTTCCTATTATATTGATACATGACAGGAGGCACTAACGACCTGACTTACAAAGATGTTTTCATACGTATGGCTCCTGTCGACTCTAGCCGACTTTGTACCCATGATATTTCTGAGCCGTCACTTTCTAGTCGTTGCGCCACTACACGTATTTTGACATGGTTAACTCCATCGCATCCTTACTTGTCACATCCTTTCCTTCTGTCATTGTTCCTCTTCTGTCGCATATTCCTTCCTTACTACTTATTCTATCATACCCTTCCTTCCTTCCTTTGCTGCTTCTGTTGCAACTCTTTTTCCTTCTTCTCCTTCTTTGTCTACTTCCGTCACAGGTCCTTTTACTTATTGTGACCTGGCTCTTTTTTGTATTTAGGCAGACCTATAACTGAATTCTACCTATCTTTCCCTAGGTCCAACATAAGACAACACCCCCTAAAATTCAAATTTGTTTTAGTGAATCCATGTAATTGAAAGGTGTGAGGATCCTTGGTCTCAAGGTAGATGAATTCTCCATTGCAGCTTCAGGAGGAGCTCAATTCTTTTGTATTCTTCACAAAAATCCTGCATAAAACACTTAAATCAAAGGTAAACTATCTATGAAGATCTCTGGTACTATGTAAAATTATAAATTCCATAAGATCTTCATGATAGATTGAACCTCATAGTGAAAGAAGAATGAAGGAGATTGATTTTACAGTGAAAAATTCATAAACACTCACAATGAAATAATTAGATAAGAGAGATATATTTTGGAATAACAGTTAGACACAATAATCATTAAAATGTATGCAATACATCCATGATACAAATGATGGAATTCGAACTCTAGGGGTGATTCGAATCCATGACTCCAGACTAACTCCAGAAATGACTAAACTAGAAATAATCACCACTTAAGACTCACTCGTGCAGCTTTAGACAAATGAAACAACTAAAAAAACTAACAGCCAGTTAATTCACCATGGTAGGTGAGGAAAGGTGCCTATCTCCTCAAATCATGCAAAATAGGTGTTAGGCTAACTGAGAGTGAACTGAAATTGGCCCTTTGTCAAATACGACTCAACAATGACTACAGTGAATTGATGGTGGAACTCTTATAATTCAGGGTGGTCTCCTAAAATCTAGGGATGAGTCTCTAAAGCTCCTAGATTGATTCATGAGGGTGCATCGAGTGGCTAGTGGGCCCCGAATAATATATCCATACATTAATGAAAGTGGTCATGAGATTCTAATCTAGGAAACTGACAAATAGACAATGTTGGACAAGGGAGGATTACAATAATCCTAACATGTCATCGATTTTGTTGATAGGTAAGATTTATTATCTTTTATTATCTTTCTTTCCTTATGATTATTTTAGGAAAACCTAGATTTATTTTATGAAGACCAGGAATGAGGTCTTTAGTAGGTTCCAACAATTCAAAGCTCTAGTGGAGAATTGGATAGGTAGGAATATGAAGTTACTAAGATCTAATAATGGAGGATGGTATGCCTCCAAGGAGTTTGATTCCTTTTGTAGAGAGGAAAGGATCATGAGGGACTTCATAGTGCCTTACCTCCCATGACATAATGGGGTTTTTGAAGAAAAAACAAAGTCCATTGTTGAGATATCTAGGATATGGTTCATGAAATTTATATGCCCAGGTTTATTTGGGCAAAATATTGCATGAAAAATCTCTACAAGTAATCCCCCTTGTCAGGTGCAAGGTGAGAAGTAGAAAATTTTTCATCAGCAAGATGTCTCCAGAATTGAAACTTAATTCTTCGATACATCTTCTTGATTGCTCTTACCTGTAAATTTCTTGTAGGTAAAGGAAACAAATCACAAAAAACTTGGATATGGAAAGATATATCATAGGTAGGATTTAGTGTCAAAACTAGACAATACAAGCTCAATAATTGAAGGGTGTCGGGTTCTCCTAAAAAATACACCCAATATAATGCAACTTAACTTTATTGATTTAACACTTACAAAAAAATATTGCAAGTATCAATATACAATACACAAGTAAACTTACAAAAATAACAATATCTACAAGTTGCACACTTTTGTGGAATCTGATGTTGAATTGATATCCAAAAATGAATGGCTTACCTTTGAACCCTTCATTGATGTTCTATTATGGTGCCAAAGCCATAGAAGCACGCATGCACTAGAAAAAAATACCCTTTTGGGGGCGGTTCTTAAAAACCCCTCTTAAAAGTCCCAAAAATTGGACTTTTGGGGCGGTTTTTAAACAACCCCCCCGGAAAGTGCAATCCTCGGGACTTTTTGGGGTGCGTTTTTAACCCCCTCGCCAAAAAGTCCAATTCTCAATACTTTTGGGGGCGGTTTCTTAAACCCCCCCCCAAAAAAAAGTCCAATTCTCAATACTTTTGGGGGCGGTTTTGAAAACCCTCCCCCCCCAAAGGTCTAATTCTCAGGACTTCTTTTTTTGGGGGGGTTTAGAAAGACTGCCCCTAAAGGTGGCTTGTAGTGGTTTTTCTAACTCCATCCCCTCCCAATTTTTTTTAAGGTATTTGGGGGTGGTCCTTAAATACCCCTCTCAAAAGTCTAATTCTTAGGACTTTTCGGGGGGGTTTTAGAAATACCCCCCCTAAAGGTGTCTTGCGACGGCTTTGCTAACCTCCCCAAAAAAAAAATATTTTAAAGGTATTTGGGGGCGGTCCTTAAACCCCCCCCTCAAAATTATAATTCTTAGGACTTTGCGGGGGGGAAGTTTTAGAAAGACCTCCCTAAAGGTGTCTTGCAGTGGTTTTTCTAACCCCCCCCCCAAAGGTTTTTAAGGTATTTGGGGAGTTCCTTAAAAACCCCCCTCAAAAGTCTAATTCTCAAGAATTTTGGGCGGGGGGGGGGG
>LPNX010701050.1:89361-169105 GCA_001517045.1 Pseudotsuga menziesii
TTTCCAAAACTTGGAATCTTTCAGATATTATTGGATAAACAGATATATCTCTTCAAATGGAGCTGTCTAATGTACTCCTTTTCTGAAAACAGTGGAGGGAAGCTCCCGGAACAGGAAGCCCTAATTTTCCAATTTCTTCTGCAGAAATTCATGTTACTGTTTCTGTGATATCTCTAAAAATAATACTCCTATATGTCTAAAATTTATCCCCGAGGTAACCTCACATGTCCCTGATCCAACACCGAAAGTTTCATCAGAATTGGTTTCACCATTTTGGATTTATGATCCTTTTCCCAAGGTGACCTGTTACAGGACTGTTCATAACAGCGAAGTTGTACGGCATTCCACGTGTCACTGGTTCATATTCTGAGTCTGATATTTGGACCACCAAAAGTAAAGTCCATACCATTTCTGGAACATCTTCAGGAATTCCATTTGGACTTCTGCAGCTCAAGATATTGCAGATCTCCCCAGATGTCCTGTTTAGGGATGAATTCTGGAAGAGGCTGGAACCCTAACTTGGAGAGATCATATATCCTAGAGTACAGAGAATCTAAGTCTTATTTTTGGAAAAACGATTCATCAGGATTTTATATTCAGCCCCTGCAATTTTCAGCTTCTGAGACTTCGCCAATCTCAGAATATAGCGACTGTACCGAAACTTAGCAGTTTTAGTATTTAGGGTTTCTCCTAGCTCAGGGTCAAACTAGGGTTTGACTTTCCTGGAGTTTTACCCAACCAAATTTCTTGATCCAGATCTCTAAAATTTGGTTTTGATGAGGATAATAACCCTATGCTGGTCTCACTCAAAAATTCATCTTTTGTAGAAAGCCCTAATTTCCGCATCGAAGACTGAAAATGCTCGGAATCAAATTTCGCTTCGACAGAAAGATGCGCCCTAAGGAGGAGAGTTGTTCCACCTTACTTTTGCTGAAAATATGTGGAGGAAGATCCACAAACTAGGAAGCCCTAGTTCTTGTAGCTGCACAATGTCTTCTTCTCAGGTTAGCTTTGATACCATGTTAGTTTTTCATCACATTAAGCTAGCATTATGATCTTAGGATCTTTTCACTGAGAGAATAACAAGCACAGCAATAAAACATAAGAAAATCACAAGAGACAAGAGACACAAAGAGTTTTCCTCGGGGAAACCATAAAGGAGAAAACCCCACAACTTTCTTAGAGATAAAATCAGCACCAAAATAGTAAGAGATCTCCCGACAGCAGTGGCCTTCTAGTCCCAGTATATTTCCTCCTCCACAAGTGCGCCTCACTTAAGAGAGTGAATGATGTGTGTGTTAAATAGAGAGTCTCACTCTNTTTGGAAAGACCAGGTACTGATATACCATAATGAGGAGGGATCGATGAAGTGAAGGATGTCAAGTCCACACACCGTAAGGAAACTCAAAGTTGATTTCAAGTGAGGCCAGGGGTTACCTTTGCCATTGATACCATGACATCCCCAAGATGCATGGGAGAGTATAAATATTCACCCTTGCGAAATATGGTATGAACCACATATCTCAACAGTGGATATGCAACGCGGGCATAGATTTACGGTCAATAAATATTTCACCGCCGAAACTCCCATGATGGATAGTTTTCCTCGACGTTGCGAAATTCTATAGTGCCATCCACATTGAACGATGAGGATTGAAAAGAGGCAAAGATATCAGATCTTGAAGGATTTCATGATGGGAACATGCATGCAGGATAGCAAAGAGCCGGATCATGAAACCCAGTAAGGAGCCACACCAGTTAACAGTCCAGATTCCTCATAGAATCAGAACTATGGATGAATTTTTTTGCTATGCAAATATGAGAGGGTGAGAAAGAATACAGAGCTTGTGAAATATGGATGGTGAGAAATAGATGTTAGTTTTTCATCACATTAAGCTAGCATTATGATCTTAGGATCTTTTCACTGAGAGAATATCAAGTACAGCAATAAAACATAAGCAAATCACAAGAGACAAGAGACACAAAGAGTTTTCCTCGGGGAAACCATAAAGGAGAAAACCCCGCAACTTCCTTANTAGATGTACGATCCAGATCTGCTTAGGTAAGGATCTACGATCTAGAGCCTCTTTGCAAATAGAAGATGCCCACTCTGAAGGTGCATTTCAAATCATACAATCAGTAAGGAAACAAGAAATCAAGGTTAAAAAGGATCCATGACGAGATCGATGGTTGAGATATAATTTCAGAAGGCGAGATGCATAGAATATAAGGGCAACAACAAAACAGAGGGAGAATAAAAAAATCAAAATAGCACATAAGATCAATGGTGAAAAATAGATTGGGTAGAAATGGAAGGCTGAGAAAAGTTTCGGTCACCAAAGATGCAATAGAGTTAAGAATATTTAAAATCATAAAAGACTGTACATTTTTCATTCGCTTGCATTGGTAGAAGAAGATGATAGAAAGTACAGAAGGATCCATTTCCTACGACTTCCATTAGGAACTTGTCAAACACTAGGTAGGCCCTTTTTGTCCCCCCTGAAATTTGTATAAAGGGCTCAAAGGGAAAATATAGAAACTCAGTTCTTAAAGTATAAGAAAGTAGAATAACTGTTGGATGATAGGAATTCTGATGTTTTTAATCCTGTCCTTTTAAATGGACCCATTGAAGCTATGAAACAAAAGTCAAATTTTCTAAGGGACTAGGGAACAGATCTTCATAACATCTATTAGTCTTTTTTTCATCTTTTTTCTACTGAACAAACCCCTGGTTTCCTATAATTTGTGGATTAGTGTATAAGCAACTATTATCTATCGGAAAGAGTCATAATGAACCTCAACCGCTCCACCATTCGGTGTCCTATTAACTCCTCAGTCGTTAGGAAAACCTTGTTTGTCCTTGAAGAGTTTACCTTAAAGGATAAAGATTACAGTGAAGAGTCTAAAATCCAATGTTTTAAGGAGCCCACCATTGAGAGAAAGCAAGAGTTTTTTAAGAGATGTTTCAAGCCAGAAGATGAGTCATCCCACCCATCATTCCTAGTCGATGCAACCCTATTTAACGAAGAAACCAAGTGTGTAGTAACCAAGTTGTGTCAATTTTTGGGTCTAGACACAAATAAATACACCCCTGAAACCATTATGAGTCTTCTCTTCATTTTAAGAACTTGTCTTGTTGAGTCAGACGAACCCAGTTAGTCATTACAAGTGTCATGCATTAAATTTGATGAGTTCTTAGCTAAGAATATTCATTCTCAGCTAATGAACTTCCACAAGACCAAAACTTTCAGGTTCCAGTCATATCTATTGAAGATGTTCCTTTCTTTCAACAAGGATAATATACATATACTAGAAATGGTATTAACATATGAAATGTACAAGGATCATACCAAGTTCATGAAATTCCTCATGATAGAGATTTATGCTACCATTTTCCAAAAGAGGCTGCCCTGGGTGCTTCTAGAGATGTGGGATCTATTGCAAGCTTATACAGAAAAGAGGACAAGAGATTGGTTCCTGTTTGAATATGGAATAGTGATCAGACTGTATGGTTTCACTCAGTCACCTTACATGTTACCAGCCTTCCTAACTCCAAGATTTTTCTCAATGGAGTTCATCAGAGAAAAGCTGTTCGTAGAGATTGAACACTTCCTGAAATATAAGAAGTCCATTGACATCAAATACCATTGGGTTGTAGGTCCATTCACCATCAAGAATAAGGGTTCTTTTCCAATGGTGGAAGGTTTACTTAGAGAGTTAGGATTTGAGACATAACCCGCAATCAACTATGACCCTCACCAGGTTATCTCAAACATGATAAAGGCTCAAAGGAGAAAACCTTTTAAACACAAAGAGGTTGTGGGATTGGAAGAAGCTGCTAACTGGTCTAATTACCCAAAGGAGGCCCCAAATATTGTTGACTTAGATGAAGATCCAAGCTCTCATATAGGAGAGGTTGCCTCTTTATTTCTTGATATATCTAATTTGGTTGTTGCAGTTGATAGAATTACTCCATTGGCTAGTCAATCAGAAGGAAAGAATAAAAGAGATTTTCCTGATGCAATGGATATTGATGAGGAGGACACTGCTGAAACTCCCAAAAGGCAGAAGGTTGAAACTGAAGGAAAACTTGTCCTAGATACATCTGTGGACAAATGGAAAAGGAAAATGAAGATATCAGGCCCTGCTTTTGAGGTAAAATAATATACGTTTGTAGATAGGACTCCTGTTGATTCCTCCTCGCAGTCAAAGAACAAACCATAGTTAGTGGATAAATACAAATGCATCAAAGAAATAACTTCACAAGAGGCTCTGAAATTATATTTTGAAGAAATAAATATTTCTAATCAAGACGTGTCTTTGGTTTCAATAAGGGATTATGTCTAAAACACTCTGAACTTGGCCTTGGAAACTAATAATAGAGTTGCTGAAGTAAAAATGAACCTGGATGACATCCCCATACCTAACATGAATCATTTGCGCAAGAAGACAAGAGATATCTTGTTTACTCACTTGCTGAATATCACTATGGAATTATCCAAGTTATAGACCCTCAACGGTAAAATTGATAACCAATTGAGGAAAGAAAAGGTGGAAAATAAGGCCCACCAAACACAGATAAAGAAGCTGCAAACTGAGCTGCTGGCTGCTGGAGGCCAATCTGATAAGGGAGCTGGGATCCAAAGGTTGTTGGATGAGAAAGAAAAATACATTTAGTTATTGACAAAGAAGTTTCTCATACCTGCCACCCAGCTAATACAGGGTCTTGAACTAGCTGAGATAGAAAAAGAAAAGGAGAACCTGAATAATTAGATCACTGATTGTCAATTTAAATTATTGAAGTTTGGTGATAAATAAAATCAATGGAAAAAATATATGGCCTTGGTAGTAGAAAGTGAGAAAGCCATGAAGGAAAAGTTTGAAGAAATTGAAATAAAGTTGCAGGAGAAAGAAAATGAGCTAGAATTGAGGATCATTCCTCCTGTGACTGGATCTAGTGAACAGGGCATAGTCCAGGCTATGTCACAGGTAAGTCTTAAAGAGTTGGAAATCATTGGTTTGAAGAACCAAAATAAAAATTTGGAGGACATAGCTGGAAAGAGAGAACTAGAAAGGAATAAATTGGAAGACAAATGTAAGGAACTGGTGGATAAGAACAACAAATTGAAAAAATAGGTTACAGGATAGTCATCCTTATAGGGAGAAAAACATCTCATCTGGGATGTACTGATAGTAGAAGCATCCAAGCTCAGGCCTTATTTAGATTTTATTCTTGATAAGGAGATTGCTACACAAGCTTCTAGACAAAATGTCTTGATGGTAAAACATGTGTTAAATACGAAGCCTATTGACACAACTAATAATGCAATCAATTTTTTGAACAGCTTGATAGAAGATGAAATAAAGAAATCAAATATCCAGGATAGGGTTTTGATTATCACATGGGAAAGGAAAGTGGTAAATAAATATCATCATTTGGAAACGGTTCAAGCTAAAATTGATGTCATGCATCATCAAATCAAGGAATTCATTGAACTGTTTAATCCTTTATTTAGAAGAGGACTCCCTTTCTTCTAGGAAGAGAAAGGAGGAATGTGGTATCAGAAAGCACATAATGATAGGTTAATCAGTTGCATATTAGATCATAGACAATTTGATGACACGCAACATCAATCCTTGTTTGGAAAAACAATGATTGATAAATTAACTGGAGATTTCGAGATGCTGTTTGGCTTCAAAGCCATATGTAAAAAATTTCTAGAGTTCTCTTATGCAGAAAACATGGATCTCATTGTAATGGCGAAGGAGATGACCAGTATAGATCTTCCAACTATTGATCAAAGGTATCTAGTTGATAACTATGGGAAAAGTAAATACCGGTTGCACAAATAAAAACATGAAGGTGTGACAAGGATCAAAGAGACAATTGTAGAAAGATCAAGCGAGCTAGGATCCCAAATATGCTTTCTTTTTTAGATCTATCATGTGCGTCACCCTCATATTTCATGTTTTATATAAATCGGGGCAAATGTGCTATGTTAATGTTTGTTTATATAATTTTAACTATGTTTCGAGGTTGGTCTTGAGGGTCCAAACACTATAAGTATACCTTCAACAGAGGAAGAAAGGGTTGAAACCCGTGAGACTTTTATGTTATGTGAATTTTGAGATCTATCTTAAATAGAAGTTGTCGAGTCGGATGCTGGTTTTTTGAACGCAATGATTCATGTGTATTTATCAGTTATAGTCTTTGATTTCTCTTTTTTATTTGCATGTCCTTCTTGTTAATCTTTTCATTATGTTTTCTTTCATATCTAAGATAAGTGTCTGATAGTTTTACTGAATTCATACTTTGTTATTCTCTGGCTATCGTCTTAGATATTCACAAATTGTTTCTTCCAATGGTCATGAAGAATTCATTCTTTGTAGTGCTCTGTGTTAATGGACTATCATCATTTCTTCCTTAAAGTGGTTATGCTGTTACCTCGGGGTCCAGAGGAGGAATCTTGGATAGAATTTGAAATTTTATGGATTAGGGATGAGGAGTGGTGTATCCCATTTGGAGTTGTACATTTTTTACATTTCATTAATAAATTTTTATACTATTAGGTGTAATCTATATGGTGAATTCTACTATTTAATACATATGAATTATGTATTTGTTGCATTCAATTATGTCTGGTATATTATTTTTCTGTTATAATTGGTTTTTCTTTTCGAATAAATTTTCATTATATATGAAATTTGCAAGTTTGTAATGATAATATACATTTCCTAGCATGTGGTTTATTGTGAAGATGCTTCTATATTGTATTCAAACTGTCTGAAAAACCTCTTATTATAGCCTTCTAGATATGGTTGGATGCACCATACAACATTCTAGAGATCCACACTCGGAATATTTTTATCATCATCCTATGAGCTGTGGCGGGCATTTTCCTAAGGCCAGTTATGCAGATTTTACCAATAATTCCATACTTGGACAATTTTTGATCTTCTCCTAGGGTTGGTCTAATTTTCCTAAACCAAATTTTTGGCAGGTCGATAAATTGTTCTTCAGGGTCTCTTTGGACAAACTGAGACCATGGTTGAGTAGACAAAACATCAACCTACAATATCCCCATGTGGTGCATGAATTTTATTCAACACACGATTTGTGGTGGGTATCTTCTTAAGGCTACTTGGACCAATTTTCCCATACTTAGCCAATTTCCTGATTTTCACTAATTTGCCCTATTTCTCCAAAATTATGTCATAATGCAACAATGATTTCAAATTCATGCCACATCATCATCTATTCCATGCCATGCCATGCATGAATCATACTTAGTGCAGGCATCAACCTTAATGTGGGCATCACTTAGCCCCTTTACAACACTTATCCATTTTTAAGAAATGTTAAGAATGATGTACACAAAATTGCTATAAGCTGTAATTTTTAATAAATGTTTAAGATATCTTACAATCACAAATTGTCTTTCAGATAATACTCCATGAGCTGCTTATAGATAAAATTCTTATAATTAGATTGCAAAACCACTTGTTAGATGATTCATATTTATTTATAAAAACATATATAACATTATGGAAAGAAAAAGAGTCACCTGTAGTAACTCTTATTTATTTAATAAGACAATAATATATTTATGGAATATCCTATTCTATTAAAAAGAAAGAAAACAATTCAAGTATATGAATTCTTCCAATGTAACCATGTTCGAAGCAAAATTAGAAATATACCTTTATCCACATACAAGAAAAATATTACAATGATTACCGGGCTATGAAGAATCAACCGAGCTGTTTGATTTAGCAACAATAAACATTGAAGAAGAGGATGATACCATGGCTTGGTTCCCTCTTGGAACCATATTTCAATGTGACTTATGTATTCTATGTTTTCTTCTTCATTTGTTATGTCACGAGATCTTTCATTGAACTCTAGGATGTATAAAGACTCTAAGTTTGGTGACGGGTAATATTTAGGTTCTAATGTCCCTTCCTCATCGAATGAGAGGCATTCCAGGTTGATCTTGCTTCCTGCAGAAAAGGCCAAGTAGAAACTTCACTTTCTTTCATAGTATTTACAATCCCTTGATCTATAACCTCTCCAAATCTCGTATGAATTTTTTGCAATAATGTTGGTGAGGTAGGTAAGGTGGCCAGTAAATGTTGTAGTTCAACACTGTAAGCATATTGTACTACTTTATTATTGTTAGAATGTGGAATGGATTGAACATGAATGTGTGTAGGGCATAGAGGAGGTTTATGAGAAGGTGATTGTGGCAGGTGTAATTGACTAGCTTATGTGGTTGATCTTGCCTGGAAAATGGGATATTGTTCAAAATCTTGTAGAACAGGAAGTGTTGCATCATAAGAGATAGTATCCTTATGATCATTAGATGGGACAGAAAGTCTTTGTGAGCAAGGCTGACAGGGGTTAAGATGAGGCCAAGAAGAGGGCATATTCTTACTAATCTTGAATTTTCCTCTTGAATACCTTAGACATAATTCACAAACATTATCATATGATAACTGAAATACGTCACCTATTCCCATCAAACTTAAAATTTCTAAATATTCACTTTTTATTCCTTTAAGTAAAAGTCTTTTCAAGGTATCCTTCCTTGACTGTCTTAGTTTTGATCTTTGAAGGTTGTATTGAAAGCGTTCGACATAATTTTCCAAAGTTTCTTCTTCTCTCTGTGTTATTTCAAAGATGTCATCATTGACCCTGCAATAATCTTGGTATCTTTTCAAGAACATATGTTTCATGTCTTCCCAAGTTTGAATACAATTCCCACCTAGGCTCATGAACCATTCGAGGGCTGCTCCTTTCAAAGTAAGAGGGAAAAAATTCAGATTTTGAACATTATATGCTCTATAGAGTAATTCCAATTGAAATAAAAATTCATCGGGGTCTTCATTCTCTAGTTCGTGAAAATTTGGAAAAATGGATGGGGGAACGTACTGTATTTGTGCCACTCCTCCTGGATCTCTAATAGGGAATTCAAAGGTAACAACGTCTTCATCCTTCTTTCCTACCATATATTCCCATGACATAAGTAACTATTCATATATTATATTGGGGTTCCTCTTTCAAACATTCCTGTCCGTTTAGTTCGCAGGGTGGGTGGTGCTTACAACACCACTAAGTGATTTAATTGTGAAATAAGTCCTACAGCCACATACAAGTAAATTGTATGAAAGTAAATTACCTAAAGGAACCCGTACATGAAATTGAACTTATGAAAAAGTAAACTATCTATATCTACGAAAAAAAATGCCTAAGGGAAATAAATCAAACTTTGTGTAAAGTAAACATACTTGTGCGAAAAAGAAACAACAAGGATTTGGGGAGACCCACTAAAGTGGATGCATCAGGCTGTCACACTATGGAAATTCTGTAGTGAATTCGTCTTTGCGTCTTACCGTTTCCCCTTCCCCTTGCTGTGTAACGTAAAGGAAACCTATCTATCCTTATCTATCTAGACTTTGTTCATGAAAAACTAAACTAAAGGAGAACCTAGACTACTACTACTACTGGGTTTTGGGGGCACTTGTTATAAAAAAAGCATAGGTTCTTACCTCTCGTCTTACCGCTCCCCCTCCACCAACCTATCACTAAACTTCATAAGAAAAATTTATTTTTTCTACCTTATAGCACAACTCCCTGACAACGGTGCCAAAATGTTGGGTGTGTTCTACTATCTTAAATACACCTAATATTTAATTATTGACCGAGGTTGGGAGGCTTAGAGTTGCTACAAAATATATGCGAAGGTAGAGGGTTCCTAGGGCATTGTAGAAATACTTTAATAAACAAAAGATTTGAAAAATATTTCAAAATGAAAAACTGAGTCAAAATCCTAAAAATTTAATTATTAATGTGATTAAAGTAAAACATCATACTAGGATAATATCATACTACTCATTAATTAACTCTTCTTCTTCTTAATCTAAGAATGGGAAAACTTTCATAAACAACTTTAGAAATTGAGAAAGGTCTAATTTATGAATAAGTAGAAAAAATAAATAAAGAAGGAAGTAGAAAACTTAATTAAGAAGACTTCTCTAATTGTCTAACCTATAATCATTTTCATCAAAGGAACATCCCCTTGCGGGAATTTCCAATTGGTCTCTCAAACTCTTTGTCTAACACTTAATGAGTTCTCTTCAAACCCTAGGTCACCAAGGTGATTTGAGTTTTCCTTCAAATTTGGTGAGTGAGATACCCAATGGGTAGAGGCCAACAAGGTGAATCCATCAAGACCACTTTCTTCTTTTGGAGCGTATTTCTCTCTCCTCGGTGGGCATTTTTCTGGAGCAGTGCAAATATGTTTGAGAGGCACTTTTGGCAGATTGATATCTTCTTCCTGAAAGACATTTTGGTCAGGCTAATGATATGGTTGGATGCACCATACAACACTCTCAGAATATTTTTATCATCATCCTATGAGCTGTGATGGACATTTCCCTAAGTCCAGTTATGCATAGTTTACCAATAATTCCATACTTGGACAATTTTTGATCTTCTCCTAGGCTTGATCTAATTTCCCTAAACCACATTTTTGGTAGGTCCATAAATTCTTCTTCAGGGTCTCTTTGGAAAAAATGTGACCATGGTTGAGTAGACAAAACAATAGCCTACAATATCCCCATGTGGCGTGGGCATTTTCTTCAACGCACAATTTGTGGCGAGCAACCTCTTAAAGCTAGTTGGACCAATTTTCCCATAACCAATTTCCAAATTTTCACTAATTTGTCGTATTTCTATAGAATGATGTCATAATACAACAATGATTTCAACTTCATGCCACATCATCATCTATGCCATGCCAAGCCATGCGGGAATCATCCTTAGTGTGGTCATCAACCTTAATGCGGGCATCACTTAGCCCCTTTACAACACTTGGCCATTTCTCCTTTGTCTTTAGTATGTAAAATAACATTTTTCTTCTATTTTGGTAGGTTGATATTTTCCTAATCTGATCACCATAAGAAAAACCAGGAGCATGGCTAGATAGGAATTTCAACAATGAACATGACCATATAATCTGATGAATTTTATCATTAAAGGAACACCCCCTTGCGGGAATTTCCAAATGGTCCCTAAAACTCTTTGTCTAACACTTAACCAGTTCTCTTCAAACCCTAGGTCACCAAGGTTATTTCATTTTTCCTTCAAATTTGGCAAGTGATATACCCAATGGGTAGAGGCCAACAAGGTGAATCCATCAATACCACTTTCATCTTCCGAAGATTCTTTCTCTCTGCTTGGTGGGCATTTTTCTGGAGCAGTGCAAATATGGCTGAGAGGCACTTTTTGCAAATTGATATCTTCTTCCTGAAAGACGTTTTGTTCAGGTGAATGATATGGTTGGATGCACCATACAACTCTCTAGAGATCCACACTCTCAAAATAGTTTTATCATCATCCTATGATACGTGGATGGCATTTACCTAAGGTCTTTTAGGTAGATTTTACCAATAATTCCATACTTAGACAATTTTTGATCTTCTCCTAGGCTTGGTCTAATTTCCCTAAACCACATTTTTGGCAGGTCCATAAATTATTCTTCAGGGTCTCTTTGGAAAAACTGAGACCATGGTTGAGTAGAAAAAACAACAGCTTACAATATCCCCATGTTGTGCAGACATTTTCTTCAACACACAATTTGTGGCGGGCATCCTCTTAAGGCTACTTGGACCAATTTTCCCATACTTAGCCAATTTCCCCATTTTCACTAATTCATCGTATTTCTCCAGAATGATGTCATAATGCAACAATGATTTCAAATTCATGCCACATCATCATATATGCCATGCCATGCCATGTGGGCATCATCCTTAGTGCGGGCATCACTTAGCCGCTTTACAACACTTGGCCATTTTTCCTTTGTCTCCAGTATGCAAAATAACAATTTTCTTCTATTTTGGCAGGTTGATATTTTCCTTTTCTGATCACCATAAGAAAAACCAAGAGCATGGCTAGATATCCATTTAAACAATGAACAAGACCATATCATCTGATGAATTTTATCATCAAAGGAACACCCCCTTGCGGGCATTTCCAAATGGTCTCTCAAACTCCTTGTCCACCACTTAACGAGTTCTCTTTAAACCCTAGGTCACCAAGGTGATTTCATTTTTCATTCAAATTTGGCAAGTGAGATACCCAATGGGTAGAGGCCAACAAGGTGAATCCATCAAGACCACTTTCATCTTCTGGAGCTTCTTTCTCTCTCCTCGGTGGGCATTTTTCCAGAGCAGTGCAAATATGGTTGTGAGACACTTTTGGCAGATTGATATCTTCTTCCTGAAAGACGTTTTGGTCAGGTTAATGATATGGTTGGATGAACCATACAACATTCTAGAGATACACACTCTCAATTTTTTTTATCATTATCCTATGAGCTGTGGTGGGAATTTAGCTAAGGCCAGTTAGGCATATTTTACCAATAATTCCATACTTAGACAAATTTTGATCTTCTCCTAGGCTTGGTCTAATTTCCCTAAACCACATTTTTGGCAGGTCCATAAATTCTTCTTCAAGGTTTCTTTGGACAAACTAAGACCATGGTTAAGTAGGAAAAACAACATCCTACATTATTCCCATGTGGTGCGGGCATTTTATTCAACACGCAATTTGTCGTGGGCATCCTCTTAAGGCTACTTAGACCAATTTTCCCATACTTAGCCAATTTCCTGATTTTCACTAGTTTGCCGTATTTCTCCAGAATGATGTCATAATGCAACAATGATTTCTACTTCATGCCACATCATCATCTATGCCATGTCATTCCATGTGGGCATCATCCTTAGTGCGGGCATCAACCTGAATGTAGGCATCACTTAGCCCCTTTACAACACTTGGCCATTTTTCCTTTGTCTTTAGTATGCAAAATAACATTTTTCTTCAATTTTGACAGGTTGATATTTTCCTTATCTGATTACCATAAGAAAAACCAAGAGCATGCTTAGATAGCCATTTAAAATCTGAATAGGACCATATTGTCGGATGAATTTTATTATCAAAGGAACATTCCCTTGTAGGCATTTCCAAATGGTCTCTCAAACTCTTTGTCTAACACTTAACTAGTTCTCTTCAAACCCTAGGTCACCAAGGTGATTTCATTTTTCCGTCAAATTTGGAAAGTGAGATACCCAATGGGTAG
This sequence comes from Pseudotsuga menziesii, assembly GCA_001517045.1. NCBI lineage: Eukaryota > Viridiplantae > Streptophyta > Pinopsida > Pinales > Pinaceae > Pseudotsuga > Pseudotsuga menziesii. Next base: position 102,501 of record LPNX010701050.1, read on the forward strand.
AGGCCAACAAGGTGAATCCATTGAGACCACTTTCATATTCTGGAGATTCTTTCTCTCTCCTCGACGAGCATTTTTCTGGAGAAGTGTAAATATGGATGAGAGGCACTTTTGGCAGATTGATATCGTCTTCCTAAAAGATGTTCTGGTCACGCTAATGATATGGTTGGATGCACCATACAACACTTTAGAGATCCAAACTTTCAGAATATTTTTATCATCATCCTATGAGTTGCGGTGGGCATTTACCTAAGGCTAGTTAGGTATATTTTACCAATAATTCCATAGACAATTTTTTATCTTCTCCTAGGCTTCGTCTAATTTCCCTAAACCACATTTTTGGTAGGTCCATAAATTCTTCTTCAGGGTCTCTTTAGACAAAAAAAGGCCATGGTTGAGTAGACAAAACAAAAACTTACAATATCACCATGTGGTGGAGGCATTTTCTTCAACACACAATTTGTGGCGGGCATCCCCTTAAGGCTACTTGGACCAATTTTCCCATACTTGGCCAATTTGCTGATTTTCACTAATTTGCCGAATTTCTCCAGAATGGTGTCATAATGCAACAATGATTTCAACTTCATGCCACATCATCATCTATGCCATGCCATGCCATGCAGCCATCATACTTAGTGTGGGACTCGAACTTAACGCAGGCATCACATAGGCCCTTTACAACACTTGGCCATTTTTCCTTTGTCTTTAGTATGCAAAATAACATTTTTCTTCTATTTTGGCAAGTTGATATTTTCCTTATTTGGTAACTATAAGAAAAACCAATAGCATGGATAGATTTCCATTTCAATAATGAACAAGACCATATCATCTGATGAATTTTATCATCAAAGGAATACCCCCTTGCGAGCATTTCCAAATGGTCTCTCAAATTCTTTTTCTAACACTTAACTAGTTCTCTTCAAACCCTAGGTCACCAAGATGATTTCATTTTTCCTTCAAAATTGGAAAGTGAGATACCCAATGGGTAGAGGCCAACAAGGTGAATAAATCAAGACCACTTTCATATTATGGATCTTCTTTCTCTCTTCTCGACGGGCATTTTTCTGGAGTAGTGAAAATATGGATGAGAGGCACTTTTGGAAGATTGAGATCTTCTTCCTGAAAGACTTTTTGGTTAGGATAATGATATGGTGGGATGCACCATACAACATTCTAGAGATCCACACTTTCAGAATATTTGTATCATCATCCTATGAGCTGTGGCAAGAATTTCCCTAAGGCTAGCTAGGCATATTTTACCAAGAATTCCATACTTGGACAATTTTTGATCTTCTCCTAAGCTTGGTCTAATTTCCCTAAACCACTGTTTTGGTAGGTCCATAAATTATTCTTCAGGGTTTCTTCTTAATGTTATTAATTTGTCTAATGAACATTTCTTCACCAATTTGAAAGAGTTGATTCATGGATGAGTAGGCTCTGAAATGTGTAATTATTCCATTCCAAATTTCATACATGGGATGTCAAGTTTGGTCATTAAAATTAATTAATGAAGAACATATGAAGTGGGTTAAAGAGTCTAATAAGATTTGAAGACACCCCATTGACAGTTCAAACAAACCATATGACAATTTAAGCAAACCGATTGAGGGCATAATAAGGATCAACAGACCAAAAAACCAGTATTGAACTCATATTGGATGAATTATGAATGTGACTATAATCAACCTACAATTTTCCACTTTAGTTTCAACAATACAAGTGATACAATTTATGGAATGAAAGCCAAGGAATATAACTGAACGAGTGCATGAAAGGACACATTCCCTTATAGCTGATGAATTAGCTTCAGTTCATAAGTAAGTAGAGGATTATCATTCTTACTCAGTTTGATATTTACTTGCTATTACTGTTTAGTTATACCCATTTTGTTGGTTGACAAGTCTACATTATGCTCATTTTTTTAAGCCGAAAAAGTGTGTCCAGATTTTATTTGTTTAAGTCCCGCTAGACATTTTTGCTATCTAGTTTCCATAATTTGCTGAAAACTGAAACATTAACGTATCTATAGAGTTCTCTTTGATTCATTATTGAATATCAAGGAACTGATTTTTCATTGTAAAAAAATTAGACAGGAGTGCGTTATACACAATGAGAATGTTGGACAAGCTAAAAATCAACAAAAATGGCCTCAATCATCAATATTTTCATAATACAAGAAAGGTTTCAAACAAGAGATGAAATCACAAAATGTGAAATTGCGCATTCCTTCATATTCCAAAATCTGAAGCACTAGTTACCTATATACCATCATGAGGAGGAATCGATGAAGTGATGGATTTCAAGTCCACACACCGTAAGGAAACTCGAAGCTAAATTCAAGTGAGGCCGAGGGTCACCTCTGCCATTGATACCATGATGTCACCACAGAAGGGGCGGCGTAGTTGGAATCACCACACAAGAAATCAGATCAAGATCCCACGTGACTATTCGTGTTGTCATTATGCTACTTGATAATGGTGTGTGTGAGGATTTGACGGGCTCGTTCTAAACTTGACTGCTAATGGTGATTCAGTAATCACCTAGCTTGTTATATGGCCACGATCAGAGCTATCCTAAGATACAGAGCGAGTGTATGCCATTAAAGAACATGGATGGTTAACTGTTGTTCTACTAAGGATCCTGGGGGTTTTGATATGGGATCTGTAATGACTGTTCCATTTGAGAATCTTATTGTTCAATGTGTTTTATTGACCGCTGGGTGCTGCTTGGAAATTTAGTTATTTCTAGACCTTCATGCAAAAGCAGCTCCAATCGTCGAGGTAGATATGTTCATTACATTAGGAAGACCTTCTCATGCTGGTAAGGGAAATGTAAATATGTTCATTACATTAAAAATACTTTCTGATTCTGGTAAGGAAAACACTGTCCTGATAAAATGAAACACCACTGCAGAAGCAGTTCCTAGAGTTCCTGATCCTAAGAACGTCCCTCCGAAGCCTCCAGACAAGGTCGTGGACTCCATTACCGCAATGCATAGTATCCATTGATAGGAACAGTCGGTTTGAACGAATGTTCGGACTAGGGAGAAAATATCATAGGTCTTTGTCATCATTGTCCTTGCTACAAATTGCCATCTCTAATGAAGGTGATGACAAATCCAAAGAGGTGTTGCACTGGCATTAACTGTAGGAAGGATCTGGTCCCGGTAGAAGAAGCAAACAAGAATGACAAGCCCATCAAGAATTTATTATTGTCAATAAATGGGGATGTCTTCTCCAAGTATGTGTAAATAACAGTATTACCAGGAGATATAGATACTGGACAAAAATCCAAACACATAAGGAACATAAACCTTCCTTCCAACTGTGAACATAGGCATCACATGAATATCAAACACAGAATGAACATAAATGTCAGAAGCAGAAAAGGTCACGGGGATAACTCATCCTGTATGAAGACCAAGTGTTAGTGTTAGTGTTAGGAAGACCAAGTGTTAATTTTTCATAACCTCCAGTGATCAAATTTGAAGGGCTATTTTTAATCCCATTTTTGATCTTCTCCTAGGCTTGGTCTAATTTCCCTAAACCACATTTTTGGCAGGTCCATAAATTATTCTTCAGGGTCTCTTTGGAAAAACTGAGACCATGGTTGAGTAGAAAAAACAACAGCTTACAATATCCCCATGTTGTGCAGACATTTTCTTCAACACACAATTTGTGGCGGGCATCCTCTTAAGGCTACTTGGACCAATTTTCCCATACTTAGCCAATTTCCCCATTTTCACTAATTCATCGTATTTCTCCAGAATGATGTCAGAATCTTCTCCTAGGCTTGGTCTAATATCTATAATGTGTTTTTCCTGAACCAATCTACAATATTAGGATCTAGCTGAAACTATGCCACCTATTATGCATGATGAAACTCAAAAGAATTTGTATAGTTTGTGATGTTGTAGATATTGAAAGATTTTGTATGTGATTCTCTCTTATGTGATCTTGTGGAGATGAATTCCAAGATTATGAGTCGATACATTGACTTTTTTGTTGATAGACTGCTAGTGAGTATGCTCCGAGGTTTTATATTTTGTACTAATCAAAATCACTACATTATTATGATTCATCTATTGAATCAGTAGTGCTATTGTGGGGTTGGTTAGGGATTGATTTGTAAATTATTTTTGTGATGCATTCATGTTTCCTTGGGTTGTTGTAAAGTTTATCGTGTGCTACAGAGCTGTCTTTTTCCAAGGGAAAAAAATAAAAATGTAGGGGTTAACAATCTCGAGAAACATTGTTGTCTTTAGCAAATTTACAAATCACTAGTTTGCTCCATGGTATAGGCCACTTCTTTCACAAGCAAATTCATATATTACATGCTAACGAGGGTGAATGGAAGGAATTGACTTACCCCAGATAACCCATAGAAAAACTATTCTCCTATTGAAAATCTATAAATGGGAGGGCTTGTTTTTTTCTTCTATAAATGTCTATTTTTGGCAATAGAAGGATAAACTAATTTACAAAAAATAATAATAATGAAAATATGATAGACAGACTGCTCATTCCACATATTCACAACACAACATCTCATTTCACATGCAATGAAGATTATATAATACTGATGTATTACAAAATCAGAAATTGTGCCCATGGCATATAATGGCAACTTGTGCCCAAAATTTTAATTAAATTTAAAGATTAATCCCGAACTACAAAAAATTTATAAACTATGTCCTCATCTAGGTCTAAATATTAAATAAATCAACTATTCTCAGTTAATACAACATCACTGAAATCACTAGTCACACAGTATAACCACTAGTTACATAGTTCAATGCCATGAAGCTCAACAAAGCATCTTCTAGATTACATAATGTGCTACTGGGACGTGGTAGAGCTATATTTTCAAATAGAGGATCTAAAATTTCTGTTCGATTCACAATATAATATCCTTTTCCAACAGGGACATAGTGTACAGCATTTGGGACAGTTTTATGTATTGTCACCCTTGCAACTTTAACCCTTGAGTTTAATGCAATGAGAAAGCATTTCTTTCCTTCCAACCCCAATCGGGAATTTGGTGTCAACTCATTAGCATTACCTTGGCCCTGCAAATAAATGAGACAAATTAATATGCATGGAATAAAGAATTTAAACATTGATGATCCTAAATTAAATAATTACAATCTTGCCTGAATTGGTGTTTTCATTTTATCAATTTGCAGTTTCAATGGAACCATTAGTGTTTTCTGTACCAAATGTTGATCATATTTTGATGCACGACTCTGCACCCAATAGACAATGATTTCTGATATATTGATAAAATAAAATAAAATTGAACTAAATTACGAATTTTTTCAATACTTACTAGGGATGATGGAGTATGCATTGAAGTTAATTTCTTTTGTCTTAGTCCATTCATAGGGGTTTTTATGTCCCCTGTATTACTATGTCAAGGAAACAATATATATATGTATTCAAAAGATGAAAATAAAATATTATTTAAAATAATAATTAAACAACTAACCTCCACCACAGGCATGATTTTAGCATGAGCATTTTGTACAGTAGGACACTGTTTATATGAGCAATCAGATATTAGAATTCATATCATTAGTGTGAAAATATGTATATTGAGACAAGAGTAAAGGATTGGACACTAACACTTTGTTGGTTGACCACATGTTCTCTCTCCATATCTTATACTCTTTTTAGTAGTTCAGTTATTATTGTTTTTAAAGATGTGATTTCCCATGTTTTTTCTTTCACTATAGCTTGGCCTACAGCTAGTGCCTCCTTGTATGGAATTTTTCCAAACAAGTTAGTTGGCGTAACACCTAAGCCAACTCCATGACATCGTCCTCTTGCATCAACCCCTAGTACCTTAGCAAGGGCATCATCCCTAGCTGCAAAGTCTTGAGATGCAACTTCTACTTGTGCTTGTTCAAGTTTTTGCTAACGTTGACATACAATAAAATCAGATCATAGAAGAAAAAAATTCCAACATGTAAAATGAAATTTTAATCAATATCTAAATTAAAAGGTTGAGAACATACAATTGTTTATCCTACAACTGGTGTGATTGGAGTGCCATCCTTCTTTTGATGGCACTTCTTCCATAAGTCTTCCCTAGTGATGCTTGTAGTTGTATCATCAGATGCTATAGATTTTTTCTAGTTGCAACAAGTAAAAGAGTATGGATAAGTTGTGACATTACAATGAAACTAAAATATTCTAATATTTCTCATATTGGATAAAATATCACCACAATTGTTTACCATATCATCTTCGACGCGTTGATAACCTCGACGTCCATAAGTGTGCAAGTCCCTCTCCTTTTCTCTAATTTCCTTGTGCTTTTTCCTTATATCCTAGAAATAAATTGAAAATAACATATATAAGTCAATATTACAAGCCAATAGACATTCTGAAAAACTTGATTATATAATATGTGAACTTTTTTCTTACAAGGAATTCAGTGGTGGGTCATGATAGGACGAATTCTCTCCACACTGTCTCACTTATCCTAATTGGAGGAACCATTTTAAATCTTTCCTTTGTTGACTCATAAGGGTCATGGTATTTTTTGGACAAGCGATATCTATGACTATTTGCCTTATGGCCAATGGATTTCATACAATATTCTTTAAGGACCGGAGGGATTATGAATTTTGCTTGCAACATACAAGAATTGCATTTTTAGATGTCATACATGGTTTGAAAATAAACTTCAAAATAATCCAAATATAGAAATGTTGAAAATAAATACACATAATTTCTAATACTCGCATTAATAATGTTCCACAAGTCCTCCTTTAATTGATTTGAAACCTTCCTCCAATCATAATAATTGATTGGAACCATTTCGCTTGCGAGCACACCTAGTAATGAAGATAGCTTCACGGAGTTTGGAACAATTGGTTGGTTCCTTTCATTGATATGAATTTCGATCTTTTCCTCCAAGTTATTGATTTCTGCACATTTAGTTGCTCCTCTACCTTTCTTCTTGAATTTCTCTGTCGATGCTTGTGTAGAGGGATATTCACCTTGTATACTAATATCTTGTTGGAATTGTTCTGTTTGAACATATTCTATAAAAGAAGGGCACGTAAAGGTGTTACGGAAAATTTATCTTTGGAAAATGTAGCTTGACTTTCTCCTGAAAAGAGGAAAATGTATCTTTGTCATTTGCTTCTTTTTTAGGGCTAGTAGAGTCATTCAAAGGCATATAAGGTGTAATCTTCTTTTCAATTGTTTGTATTTTCCTCTTCTTTCTAACTGTAGCCAAGAATGTTATTAAACATATTCCTAACATCATAATACAATCAAAATAAGCAATATACTGTGTAAGGAAATACATTGTTCTATTTCTAAATATTTACCTTTTGACTCATGTCCCTTCCTTTCCCATTTGATCATTTTGACGCATTCTTTTTGAAATTTCATAATCAGATTTTTTTGATTTCGTGTCATAATCTTCTTTCTCTATTTTAAAAAAAATGATTAGAGTATTGATTAGCCATAGCCTATTAGATTGTTATTAAAGAACAAAGTAATATGTTCTAACAATTTCAATTAAATAAAAGTAGTATTTCCATTTGCTGTGATGGGGAATTTTGTTTTTTTCAAAGAACTCACAGATGTAACCTCTTGGGTGGATCAAGCACGGTTTTATTAATATAAAACCTACTCGTTTGTGTTAAAAAAACAATTTAAATTAAATAAAAAAATAATATACTTCAATAAAAAAAATCACTTACCTCCATGTCTCCACTTGTACAAAGCATGCATAACCAAAAAAATAAATTCTATCATCACTCAATTGCTAACTGAAAGTTGTTTAAACAATTAATCTATCTAACAAGTTTCAAAAGTAAAAGGGAAGACTATCTGTAACGACTATTTGCTAAAAGAAATAGATGTCATAAATTGAGAGAGAGAGGGTTAGCGTGTTATAGGTTTAGGTTAGACACGTATAGTAGCCAACAAGATATATCAGTCTCCAAGAGTGAAGACCCCTCAGCCTTAGAGGCTGCAAGAAGGACAAGGTTTACATAGACAACCCCAAAGATGAACACGATAAAGGTCTTGTAGTAGTGGGAAAGTGCAATACAAATCTAGTGGTCACAAAACAATCACAATCGAACTAAATGAATGTCAAACAGTCCACGACTCAACTAGAAAGAGCCACCATAATCCACGGGAATCCCTAGAGGAAACCAATTTTTTTACAGAATTTTTAAAATTTTGTACCATAGGAACCACTATTTTGATTTCTGTCAATAAAGAATCCACAGAATGCGTATTATACTTACTAAGCATATGATAAAATTTTGTACAAAATTCAGCACATGATGCATATTACACTTAAAATTTTGTAGCAGAGGAACCACTATTTTGATTTATGTCAACAAATAAACCATAGAATGTTTTCAGTGTTTGCTGTTTTCAGTTATTATGTTGTTTTCACGAAAGAATTGATAAAATACCCGCAATAACACAGCACGAATAACAAGAATGCAATGAAACTTAAGTTACACCTCACGCAATTCACCTCAATATATCCCAACAGCTTATCTTAAGCTTTCTGGGTGTTGAATACCAGAATCTAAGCAAGTAAACGCTGGCCTGTGCAAAAATAAAATGCTTCCCTTTCCCGACAAAACTATTCCTAGGAGATAAAATGTGAAAAGTTATGTTAGGGGTCCCATTTTTTATTTATTTATTAAATTTTGTTTTTTTGTTTTTTTTTGGTAAATTTAATTTAATTTTTTTTTTGGTATAGATAGAAAAAACACCCGAGTTTTCTCCTAAGGTTTTCAATGAAAAGGGGAAGGACCCTGGTACTGAGAGTCATGTAGGTGGACCAAATGAAGGAAGGAGGGAACCAAAGAAATGCATCAAAAGGAAATGAAATATTAGCCTATTGTGGTGGATGACATGAAGTTAAATAATGTAATAAGCATGGATTCTAGGGCATTGATTGTGAGGTTTATTTTTATAAGGATGGGGACAATGAGTTTGCTTCAATAGATTGAAGTGCACTAGTAATCAATTTTAGCTTACCAGATAAGGGATTTCATTTTTATTTGAGGTTAGATGTTGAGGTTACATCCAAACATAGTATTATTTCTAGTAGGTATCTACTACATTTATACCTAGGTGGATTTATCAATTACTTGATCAAATTAATTATATATCATTCAAGGTTTCAAGTCAATAAGTAAGGATACCATAAGGATAAAATAATTGTACAAAATTAGTCTATTCCCATAGACTCTCTTATGATTCTACACAATATATTTTCTCTTTATGATATTTGTAACTACTGGCCTTACAAATCTACTTTCTTAATTGTCATATCAATTAGGTAACCAAGGATATTATAATAATGAGAAGAGATATATGGTGTTACATTTTCACTATATTCTCTCCATAATTTTGACAATTCAATACATTGGTTAAGGTCCTACTCAGAGAAAACCTACAAGAACCTATATAATCCTTTTAAATATTAAGAATTTTTATAATTACCTCTTCCAACCATATAAAATTCTTATAAAGATAGAAGGAATTTGAACCATTAACCTATGTTTTTTAGACTAGTATTATACCATTGAAACTATTCTCCTAATGAAAATTTGATAACTTGCTTGATGGACCATATGAATATGATGTGAGCTTGTTGGAGGAGCTAGTCGATGAGCCGACTAGTTGAATAGTCGACTAATTGGATATTAGGTCGGCCATGTAAGTCGTGTTGGTTGACCGAACCGACAGGTAGTTACTTGTAACCGTTTGAATCATATATATTAGGCTACTGAGCAAGATGAGAACTTGGTTCAGTTTTTGTATATGCATGGACCCTCATGTAATTCTATAATATAATATGTTACTTCATTACCTATTCTTGTCTCTTGTGTCTATTATGATTATATGTTTCTATGCGTATTATTGGTAACCTTATGTGATCTGTGAGATTACAACATTGGTTTCATTTTTGGGAGTACATATACGGACAAATGACCATAAGCAGATGATATTAGAGAAAGAGATTAAGAATTGGTGGAAGCTTAAGATAGCAAATTATTTGCAGAACAACGCAAGGAGAAACATATTGACCATTGCTCAAGCGAAGGATAAATTCTTCACTGAAACACATGAGAAGTTTGTAGAGTTGGTACCTCAGCTTTTGAAAAAAATTCTGGATGAAAAAGCTGGAAGCAACTAAATACCAAGAGTTACTGGAGAAATTGATTCGAGGCAGACGAACAAACTTGTCGGAGTGGTTCGAAAAGATCATAGATGAATTCTGCAAAGAACAAGCCGTGGAGGAAATAGTTTCGGTCGAAAGAATTGAGAAAAGGTTTTATACAGGCCTCACCGAGCAGTTCCTTTGCTCCTTACCGACCTTTTTGTTCAAATTCCTAATCAAAAAGGGAGTGGGCCATATCGTAGAGCCTCATCCATCACTACGCGAACCGCCACCAAATTCTAACTGGGTGGAGAAATAGAAGCAGTGGGAAAAATTCATTGCCAAAAGGGAGTGGGAGTATTTCCTAAGCAAATAAACAGAACTATCTGAACTTTTTAAATCATCGGGTAGGCTATGGGGGGGTAGTTGGTCATGTTTCGGGGTAGAGTAAAAAGGATTCTAGTCGATTGAAGAAAATACCATCACCAGCAATGAAAAGTCGACCTATGAAGGAAATCGAATGGACGGTGACACATAAAGGTTCATCGAACTTGCAAAAATTAGAAAGAGAGAAGAGGCAGAAAATAAGGGAAGAGAGAAGAGAGTGATCTAGAGAGTTACAAAGAGGAATGGCCACCAAGGTGACAGAACAAGGAAATCAGCTAGAGTCGGGTCATGACCGACATGAAGAAGGCATGGATGAAGAGGAATCACCCATGGAAGAAGACTTGTGGATAGAGTAGCGAGAAGCTCTCCAACTAGAAATTCCTGAAGAGGTGAGACCTTTGTCTCTGATGAATCCCAGTACCTTAATTCAGGCCATTGTCGAAGAATACCTGTGACTAAGAGCTGGTGAGCTCAGTATATGGATCCGACTAGACATCGACGTAAATGATGATAATCATTTAGTAATCTGTCGACTAGAGGAAGGAAATTGGGTAACACTTCAGGAATACCCTTCCAACTGAAGTATTCACTTGATCTACCCGACACATGAAGGATCACCCCCCCTTCCAAACACAACTTTACAAGAAATAGAAAAGTCGGACCTATAAACACATCAATCCAGCTGGACATTAACAGAAGAAGTCGACCTAAACCGACTACTGGTAGGAGAAGAAACAACAAACAAAATGACCGATGGGAACGAAAGTTTCATTGACTACAACTATGAGCAACAAGATACACCAAATATCCCATTACCATGACCACCACCCCCACCATCGCCACCTCCTAAAGGAGACAGTGACATTGACATGGGTCACGGATCAGCACATATCCCCATGTCAAAACACCATGTCAATGTCAATGTCATGGACATAAGACACCAGATGCAAAACATCTGGAAGCCAAAAAGCTGAAAACAACATCTCACAAACTAGCAGATTCCATCCAGGAATATGATAAGCGATGGAAAGACCTCCTCAGCCAAATAGACTATGTAGTTGACGAAAAATTATTAATTCAGTGGTTTCTAGCAGGTCTATCATAAAAAATCCAGTGGCACATAAGCTTGGAGATGTTTAAAACATATGAAAACGCACTTACCAAAGCTCTGCAAGTAGATATGGATGAATATTTCCCAACATATCCCGTTGATACCAGGATATAAGAACAACTAGAAATCATGCATAAATATTTGAAAGAGATAAACCTCAAGAATCAAGATGTCTGGTGCACAAAATGATCCACGACCGAAGACACTAAAGATAAATGTCGACAAGACATAAGTCGATAGGATGTTCATTTTGTTCAGATGAAATGCTTTTGCAACATTTGTAAAGAACATGGAGAACATACAATGAAATATTTCCCGTATAACATGAAAAATGGAAAAGCATCATGGTGTGCAATTTACGAGGTAAAAAGTCACGCAACTGCCCACTGCCACTTAAACTTGAAGAATCAACAAAAATATCAAGAAGTCTACCAAACGAACGCAATTGAACAGAACAATGATAACATTTCAAGGAACAATGAGAAAAATGAACCAAATAATGAAATATATGAAGGTCGTCGATATAAGCATCGGTTCGACAACCATCATGGAGGGTTTGGAGGTCGAGGATGATTTTATGGAAATCGTGACAATAAACCATGACGGCCCATCCAGTGATTTACATGCTATAAAGAAGGACATCACTATGCTGACTGCCCATACAAGGATAGAACTGATCTAAATTTTTGTACTAGATGTGGCATGGGTGATCACTCACTAGAGGATTGTCCCACAATGCTCGACAAGATTAACAAAAAGAAAAATGTTAATGTCTTGTCGTTTGTTCAAAAACATGATGTAATGAATACAAAGAACCTACACATAGTAACCCGACAAGGGACAAAAATTGGAAATGATAATACACGTATAAGCAAAATCAAAGAAAATAATGATTATCGTAACGTGACAATATATATATATATATATATATATATATATATATATATAACGATGCATCAAACATGTTTAAAGAATTTGCTAGGCAGGAAGCAGTCNAAACATGTTTAAAGAATTTGCTAGGCAGGAAGCAGTCGATGACAGTCGGCAAAACACAGTCAAAGAATTAACACATTTAGTACAGAACAATAAATTGGTGTCTCAATTCATACTTGTTGTATAATATGAAGCACATTAATAATACAGAAAAAAAAAACCAAAAATATATGCAGTCTGAACCAAAAAGACAAGAGCGATGCCGACCCACTTGTCGATCTAGAAATCGAAGGATACCATGTTCGACAAGTTGTACTTGACTTCAGTTCACAAGTAAATATTATGACTTGAGATACATGGGAATGGTTGGGTAGACCTCGACTATATGAGTCAGGCATATACCTCAAGTTAGCCGACCAGGGGCTGATCGAACCCATTGGGGTTTGGAGAAATGTCGATACGACAATAAAAGGAATATCGACTAAAGGCGACTTTGAAATCATTGACCCTAAAGAAGAATCCAGCTTCTTCCTAGCCTTGGTAGGTCAACCACGGGGAAGAAAAATTAAAGCATCAATATTTTTAGACAAAGAAAGAATAAAATTAAAAGGGAATGGACAGAAAGTTATCGTCCCTATTCATCCTTCCCAAGGTGAACCTTGGACTGAACCCATGGATGAAGAAGTTGACATTCAACAATTATATCAAATTCAAAATAACTAAGACTACATTGAACCCAATATCTATGGTGAGCTTCACTTAGGAAACCAAGACTCAGAAGGATATAACTTGGACGCAGAATTATATGATTGGGAAGTCGAAAACTACGAAACTCAAGCAAGGGGTTGTTGGACCATTTAGGTTATATAGAAGAAACCAACCCATCAATGTTTCTCAGTCTCCATCATCCCAAAAATATTTGAAAGGAAAACTAGGGAATATCCTACCTTAACCCCAACAAATATAAGTATCAAACAAAACCCAAGGTATAAAGAAAGAGAGTCCCCAATTTTGCATATAGAACAACTCTCTAAGAACCTAGGTGAACATAGCCAACTACAAAGCCTAGTAGAAACCTTTACAGGACAAGCTGCTCGATGGTGGGACACCCATTAGTCGAGACTGCAGACTTGGAAAACATATTCGACTTACTTCATAGAAAGATTTGGAGGAAGGAAGCTAACTAAACAGGCACAAATACCTATCTTCAACCAAGGGAAAGACATACTTTATGTAAAGTAAACATACTTCTGCGAAAAAGGAACAACAAGGCTTTGGGGAGATCCACTAAAGTGGATTCCTCAAGCTGTCACACTATGGGAATTACATAGTGAAGTCTTCTTTCCATCTTACCATTTCCCCTTGCCCTTGCTGTGTAACATAAACGAAACCTATCTAGCCTTATATATCTAGACTTTGTTCATGAAAAAATAAACTAAAGGAAAACCTAGACTACTGCTACTGCTGGGTTTGGGGGGTGCCTGTTATAACAGATCCGCAGGTTCTTACCTCTCGTCTTACCACTCCCCTGCCACCAACCTATCACTAAAATTCATAAGCAAATTTTATTTTTTCTACCTTACAGAATAACTCTCCGACAATGGCGCCAAAATGTTGGGCGTGTTCTACTATCTTAAGTACACATAATATTTAATTATCGATTGGGGTTGGTAGGCTTAGAGTTGCTACAAAATATATGCGAAGGTAGAGGGGTTCCTAGGGCGTTGTAGAAATACTTTAATAAACAAAATATTTGAAAAATATTTCAAAATGAAAAACCAAGTCAAACTCCTAAAAATTTAATTATTAATGTTATTAAAGCAAAACATCATACTAGGATAATATCATACTACTCATTAATTAACTCTTCTTCTTCTTAATCTAAGAATGGGAAAACTTTCATAAACAACTTCAGAAAATGAGGAAGGTCTAATTTATGAATAAGTGGAAAAAATAAATAAAGAAGGAAGTAGAAAACTTAATAAAGAAAACTTAATTAAGAAGAATTCTCTAATTCTCTAACCTATAAGCATTTTCAGTAAACATACAATTCAAGAAATAAACCCTATGCTAGTATCAATCTACAAAGTATTGGTGTATTTTCTAGAAATTAACATGTCTAACCCTAAGTTCAATATAAACAACGATGAATTAAACTAAACCAAAGATACAATTATCAAATATTACAACAAAAGATAAATGAGGAAATCAAAGACAAAAGAAGCAAATCAAATCATAATTCAAAAACATGCTTTGATTGAAAATAAATACAAAAAGGGATTTTAATAAGTACTTTAAAATAATCTAACCTAAAGTCCTAGAGGCTGATGTAACTATTACCTAATTACCAAAACATAACAGAATTCAAAAAGCCAAAGAAATAAAACTGAAAACAGGTTAAAAGATAAACTAAGAACACTAAAGGTCGGATGGAAGACAGTCTGGAAGGAAGGTCCGAATGGCAGTCCAAACACACAATTCGAATGAGAGGCTGTATACAAAGAATAATAAAAACAGACCTAAATGATTTAATTATCAGCTGATTTTGTGCATATGAAAACAAAATGCTTAAAGGACATAATTTAAACTTAATTAATTGAGATAATCAAAAGGGATTACTAATTTATGGGATGAATAGATTGTTTCTATTATAAAATGAAACAAACTAAAACATAGCTGAACTAATTTATAGTATAGACAAAAAGCAACAAAACTAATCTCTCACTATAAATTATACCTAAGCCTGACATAATATTAAGCACTAACATGAAAGGAAAGCTAAAAGGAAACTGAAAATAAGCTATATGTGGCTAGTCATTTTAATTCTATAAACGAGAACTACATTACCAACATAGTGTGAATTATATTAACTACGACAGATACATGTTACATAGAACAAAGAAAAAAATATAAACAAATTAAAAATAAAACTACTTATCTATGAGGAAGAGATAACAAAAACTCATACGGAAATACAAACCATGAATTTTCGAGGGGCACTCTCAGCAATCATAGGTAATGCCTGGTGAATGCTTTCACACACAGTCATAAACAACAAGGCGTAGAGATTCTATTAAAAAGAAGGAACATAGTTACAATCTTCTTCTCTCAAAACAGGCTAACTATCTACCTAATGGATTGATCAAATCCCCTATCTCTTTGCATGGAGGTGTTTATATACACACCGTTTTCAAGAGATTGAGCAAGTAGACCCTTTAGTGGTCGACTGATCTCTAAATTTATCCAATTATAATGAGCATTAATTGTCACACTATGGAAATTACATAGTGAAGTCGTTTTTCCATCTTACTGTTTCCCCTTCCCCTTGTTGTGTAACGTAAAAGAAACCTATCTATCCTTATATATCTAGACTTTGTTCATGAAAAAATAAACTAAAGGAAAACCTAGACTACTGCTACTGCTGGGTTTGGGGGGTGCCTGTTATAACAGATGCGCAGGTTCTTACCTCTCGTCTTACCACTCCCCCGCCACCAACCTATCACTAAACTTCATAAGCAAATTTTATTTTTTCTACCTTACAGAATAACTCCCTGACAACGGCGCCAAAATGTTGGGTGTGTTCTACTATCTTAAATACACATAATATTTAATTATCGACTGGGGTTGGTAGGCTTAGAGTTGCTACAAAATATATGCGAAGGTAGAGGGGTTCCTAGGGCGTTGTAGAAATACTTTAATAAACAAAATATTTGAAAAATATTTCAAAATGAAAAATCGAGTCAAACTCCTAAAAATTTAATTATTAATGTGATTAAAGCAAAACATCATACTAGGATAATATCAGACTACTCATTAATTAACTCTTCTTCTTCTTAATCTAAGAATGGGAAAACTTTCATAAACAACTTCAGAAACTAAGGAAGGTCTAATTTATGAATAAGTAGAAAAAATAAATAAAGAAGGAAGTAGAAAACTTAATTAAGAAGACTTCTCTAATTCTCTAACCTATAAGCATTTTCAGTAAACATACAATTCAAGAAATAAACCCTATGCTAGTATCAATCTACAGAGTATTGGTGTATTTTCTAGAAATTAACATGTCTAACCCTAAGTTCAATATAAACAACGATGAATTAAACTAAACCAAAGATACAATTATCAAATATTACAACGAAAGATAAATGAGGAAATCAAAGAAAAAAGAAACAAATCAAATCATAATTCAAAAACATGCTTTGATTGAAAAGAAATACAAAAAGGGATTTTAATAAGTACTTTAAAATAATCTAACATAAGGTCCTAGAGGCTGATGTAACTATTACCAAATTACCAAAACATAACAGAATTCAAAAATCCAAAGAAATAAAACTGAAAATAGGTTAAAAAATAAACTAAGAACACTAAAGGTCAGATGGAAGGATGGACGACAGTCTAGAAGGAAGGTCCGAATGACAGTGCAAACACACAGTTCGAATGAGAGGTTGTATACAAAGAATAATAAAAACAGACCTAAATGATTTAATTATCAGCTGATTTTGTGCATATGAAAACAAAATGCATAAATGACATAATTTAAACTTAATTAATTGAGATAATCAAAAGGGATTACTAATCTATGGGATGAAGAGATTGTTTCTATTATAAAATAAAACAAGCTGAAACACAGCTGAATTAATTTATAGTATAGACAAAAAGCAACAAAACTAATCTCTAACTATAAATTATACCTAAGCCTGACATAATATTAATCACTAACATGAAAGGAAAGCTAAAAGGAAACTGAAAATAAGCTATATGTGGCTAGTCATTTTAATTCTATAAACGAGAACTACATTACCAACATAGTGTGAATTATATTAACTACGGCAGATACATGTTACATAGAACAAAGAAAAAAATATAAACAAATTAAAAATAAAACTACTTATCTATGAGGAAGAGATAACAAAAACTCATACGGAAATACAAACCATGAATTGTCAAGGGGCCCTCTCAGCAATCATAGGTAATTCCTGGTGAATGCTTTGACACACAGTCATAAACAACAAGGCGTAGAGCTTCTATTAAAAAGAAGGAACATAGTTACAATCTTCTTCTCTCAAAACAGACTAACTATATACCTAATGGATTGATCAAATCCCCTATCTCTCTGCGTGGAGGTGTTTATATACACACTGTTTTCAAGAGATTGAGCAAGTAGACCCTTTAGTGGTCGACTGATCTCTAAATTTAGCCAATTATAACGAGCATTAATTGTTTACATGCCAACGCATAGTCTGGTTCCTCCCTCAGCGTAATCGTGGCATATTCAACATGAGCAGGGCATCGTGGTGGTGTATCTACTCCTCCTTTCATGTGGCTGGTGGAGTGGTGTTGGGAACAGGAAATGTACACGATGGGTCTTCCAAAACACAGGTCCTTCATCAGTGTGAACAGACTTCAGATGTGGCGCACAGACTCCTTCCTTAGTGCAACAAGCAGAGTGGTGGTGAGCGAAGGAGATTGCAAGCTAGTGTGCTATCCAGAACACGGCTTTATTACCCAGGCACATGGATAACAGTTTATTTGTAGGCTATTTTATGTTTTTTAGCACGCAGGATGATGGGCGATCTGGACGGGAGGCTGAACAACTAGCTGCATTGTGAGCTGGATACACTGAGCGTTAATCTAGGGAAAACATGGCAAACCACCAGCGAATTTCACGCAATGGGCTGGCTGATGAGGTGAACAAAATCAATGCAATGGAGATCCTTAGGCTGGGGGCTTCATCAAACATCAAACACATGGATAGAAGGTGGTGTCAGGCAGTGGCAACATGATGTTGGGCCGCAACAGCGTGAATGTAGCATGCAGGTTCCTTCTTCAACGTGTTTGTAAGGATGTGTTGGACAGAGAACTGGACAACGACCTGGATGATGGTTGTGCATGGTTGGATGAATGCTTGTCTGTTTTAATGAGATGAAAAATAATATGTCTATTATAAGCTTTCCCAAAAGCTGTAAATCTGCAAACAATTACATAAATTAATAGATATATTAAATATGCTTTAAATAATAGAAATTTAAGTCAATAAAGTTGTAAAAATAATGTTAATAACCAGAGTTGCGTAAACATCAAATTCATTCTTACCTCATGCTAAATAACAATCTGCATGACATAAAATATGTGAAATATAATAAAATATGTATTTAAATGTGCTATTTTAATGCCAAAAATGATAACAAAATGAGACTCAACATTCCCCCAAATCGGAGAAATGCCAGGTCCCACTGAGCAAAGAAAAAGATAAGAGATCATACTGTCAAAGCGAACTTTGAAATGTGAGCCAGCAATAGGCATATGCATGAATGCGTGACTTCATAACATTTATAATTAGTTCAGCCATGTCCAAAGTAAAACTTTGGACAAGTTGAACATATGACACAAAAGGTATAAAATTAATCATTTGATAGTTTACATACATGACTGAGTAAAAGGATAGGGTTACTAACAATGAAATGATAACTAAAAAAAACTTTTAAGGTTAAATCATTCTCATGGAGGTAAAAACTATATGCCAAAAATAAAATTTGGTTAGTAAATTTTATTTATAAGTGCTATAATATCACAAAGTTTAGATCATCATGTGGCATTTCATTTGGATTACCCTTCGATCCTTCATATAGTCCTCCATACTGATCTTCTGTAAAAATATACTTCATGCTATAACCAAGTTCCATTGCTAATTTATCCTGAAAAACACTTATCATTTGGTCAGAGAAAATAGATCTGTCATAAATAATAAAATAAAAACAATCTAATTTTTAAAAAACAGTCTAATTTTTTCCATTGCTAATTTATCCTGAAAAACACTTATCATTTTGTCACAGAAAATAGATCTGTCATAAATAATGAAAATAAAAACAATCTAATTTAAAAAAAAATAGTCTAATTTTTCCTAATCCTCCCCCCCAAACCAAAGGTATGGCGTGTCCTCAAGCCATGAGAAAGAAGATTCGATTGTTCCATATAAAAAGAGTGCTATCATGTTGTTTTATTATTTTGTAAAAACAAAAACTAACTAGTAAATGGAAATGATTCAGATATGTATATTCATGAAAAATATAACATTGCTTAGAAAGACCGCTTAAATGTTGATAAGAGAACTGAAAACATGACAGAGGAAAAGCTAGTCATCCGTGCCTTATTTTAAAGATATTTTGTCATCATAAGATATTTTGAGTTTACCTCGAAGTGTGTGAGATTTTATAGCTATGGGTCCCATTTCTAGGACAATGACATCCTAGGTATTTGTTGAATTAGATGGCTAGGTCCAATCCCAACTTACAGTGATTCTCAAATGACATTAAAAACAATCGGCCTTAAAATAAAATTTGAAATTTTTTCTTAATATTTATCATTATTCTCCGAATAATGTGCATAGTAGTGCATTAACCAAATCTCTTTTACCTGATATTGCCCCGCTTCCAGAAGGCTTGTTTAGTACCCCGACGTGTTTATCTTGTTACCATGCAAGCATAGTCCCGCTACCAGCGAGCCTATTCAATACCTCGACGGGTTTACTTGCATTTATCGAGCTTCCTTGTTTTAAGTTTTTACTTAGAATTGACCTGCTACTAGCAGGCCTGTTCATTACCTCGGAGGGTTTGCCTTGTATAATGATATTAAGTATATGGAAGCCGATTGGTACTAGAGCGTGCTAAGCCCTGCTAAAACACATAATTCAATTTTGCAAAAATAAAATTACAAATACTTTTCATACTGGCCTTAATCATAAATTATGTCAAAAGAGAATAACTTAGAGCTGTTCTTTGAACTTACAATCCTTTTTCTTCATGAAAGATAAATAATGTTCCCCACAGGAAAAAATTCTACCTACTATCGAGTTATCCCATAAAGATATTTTAAGAGACAAGTTTTGATAACAAGTAAAGGATAAACTAGTAATCCATAGGTATAAGGTGAGATTCGAAAAAGATAATAACGAGAGTAAGTCTTATCACGCAACTGTTTAAAATAGAAAATCAGAAATATACATGTCTGAATCAAAATACCAAAAACTATCTAAATCATAAAAAAGAACGGTTAAGAATGATGTACACAAAATTGCTATAAGCTGTAATTTTTAAGAAATGGTTAAGATATCTTACAATCATAAATTGTCTTTCAGATAATACTCCATGAGATGCTTATAGATAAAATTCTTATAATCAGATTGCAAAACCACTTGTTAGATGATTCATATTTATTTATACAAACATATATAACATTATGGAAAGAAAAAGAGTCAGCTATAGTAACTCTTATTTATTTGATAAGACAAAAATATATTTACAGAATATCCTATTCTATTAAAAAGAAAGAAAACAATTCAAGTATATGAATTCTTCCAATGTAACCATGTTCGAAGCAAAATTAGAAATATACCTTTATCCACATATAAGAAAAATATTACAATGATTACCGGGATATGAAGAATCAACTGAGCTGTTTGATTTAGCAACAATAAACATTGAAGAAGAGGATGATACTGTGGCTTGGTTCCCTCTTGGAACCATATTTCAATGTGGCTTATGTATTCTATGTTTTCTTCTTCATTTGTTATGTCACGAGATCTTTCATTGAACTCTAGGATGTATAAAGAATATAAGTTTGGTGACGGGGAATATTTAGGTTCTAATGTCCCTCCCTCATCGAATGAGAGGCATTCCAGGTTGATCTTGTCTTCTTGTGGAAAAGGCCAAGTAGAAACTTCACTTTCTTTCGTAGTATTTACAATCCCTTGATCTATAACCTCTCCAAATCTTGTATGAATTTCTTGCAATAATGTTGGTGAGGTAGGCAAGGTGGCCGGTAAATGTTGCAGTTCAACACTGTAAGCATACTGTACTGCTTTATTATTGTTAGAATGTGGACTGGATTGAACAGGAATGTGCGTAGGGCATAGAGGAGGTTTATGAGAAGGTGATTGTGGTAAGTGTAATTAACTAGCTTGTGTGGTTGATCTTGCCTAAAAAATGGGATATTGTTGAAATTCTTGTAGAACAGGAAGTGTTGCATCATAAGAGAGAGTATCCTTATGATCATCATATGGGACAAAAAGTCTTTGTGAACAAGGTTGACCGAGTTAAGATGAGGCTGAGAAGAGGGTATATTCTTACTAATCTTGAATTTTCCTCTTGAATACCTTCTACATAATTCACAAACATCATCAGATGATAACTGAAATACGTCACATGTTCCCATCAAACTTAAAATTTCTAAATATTCACTTTTTATGCCTTTAAGTAAAAGTCTTTTCAAGGTATCCTTCCTTGACTGTCTTAGTTTTGATCTTTGAAGGTTGTATTGAAAGTGTTTGACATATTTTTCCAAAGTTTCTTCTTCTCCCTGTGTTATTTCAAAGATGTCCTCATTGACCCTGCAATAATCTTGGTATCTTTTCAAGAACCTATGTTTCATGTCTTCCCAAGTTTGAATGCAATTCCCACCTAGGATCATGAACCATCGGAGGGTTGCTCCTTTCAAAGTAATAGGGAAAAAATTTAGATTTTGAACATTATATGCTCTACAGAGTAATTCCAATTGAAATAAAAATTCATCGGGGTCTTCATTCTCTATTCTGTGAAAAATTGGAAAAATGGATGGGGGGGCTTACTATATTTGTGCCACTCCTCCTGGATCTCTAATAGGGAATTCAAAGGTAACAAATTCTTCATCCTTATTTCCTACCATATATTCCCACGACATAAGTAACTATTCATATATTATATTGGGGTTCCTCTTTCAAACGTTCCTGTCAGTTTAGTTCGCAGGGTGGGTGGTGCTTACAACACCACTAAGTGATTTAATTATGAGATAAGTCCTACAATCACATACAAGTAAATTGTATGAAAGTAAATTACCTAAAGGCACCCATACATAAAATTGAACTTATGAAAAAGTAAACTATCTATATCTGCAAAAAAAAAATACGCTTAAGGGAAATAAATCAAACTTTGCGTAAAGTAAACATACTTGTGTGAAAAAGGAACAACAAGGATTTGGGGAGACCCACTAAAGTGGATGCATCAGGCTTTCACAGTATGGAAATTCCGTTTGAATTCGTCTTTGTGTCTTACGGTTTCCCCTTCCCCTTGCTATGTAACATAAAGGAAACCTATCTATCCTTACCTATGTAGACTTTGTTCATGAAAAACTAAACTAAAGGAAAACCTAGACTACTGCTACTACTAGGTTTGGGGGGCGCCTGTTATAACAGATGCGTAGGTTCTTACCTCTCGTCTTACCGCTCCCCATCCACCAACCTATCACTAAACTTCATAAGAAAATTTTATTTTTTCTACCTTACAAAACAACTCCCCAGCAACGGCGCAAAATGTTGGGTGTGTTCTACTATCTTAAATACACCTAATATTTAATTATCGACTGGGGTTGGTAGGATTAGAGTTGCTACAAAATATATGCAAAGGTAGAGGGGTTCCTAGGGCATTGTAGAAATACTTTAATAAACAAAAGATTTGAAAAATATTTCAAAATGAAAAACCGAGTCAAACTCCTAAAAATTTAATTATTAATGTGATTAAAGCAAAGCATCATACTAGGATAATATCAGACTACTCATTAATTAACTCTTCTTCTTCTTAATCTAAGAATGGGAAAACTTTCGTAAACAACTTCAGAAACTGAGAAAGGTCTAATTTATGAATAAGTAGAAAAAATAAATAAAGAAGGAAGTAGAAAACTTAATAAAGAAAACTTAATTAGGAAGACTTCTCTAATTCTCTAACCTATAAGCATTTTCAGTAAACATACAATTCAAGAAATAAGCCCTATGCTAGTATCAATCTACAAAGTATTGGTGTATTTTCTAGAAATTAACATGTCTAATCCTAAGTTCAATATAAACAACGATGAATTAAACTAAACCAAATATCAATTATTAATTATGTCTGGTATATTATTTTTCTGTTATAATTGGTTTTTCTTTTCGAATAAATTTTCATTATATATTAAATTTGTAAGTTTGAAACAATAATCTACACTTCCTAGCATGTGGTTTATTGTGAAGATGCTTCTATATTGTCTTCAAACTGTCTAAAAAACCTCTTATTATAGCCTTCTAGATATGTTTGGATGCACCATACAACACTCTAGAGATCCACACTTGGAATATTTTTATCATCATCCTATGACCTGTGGCGGGAATTTTCCTAAGGCCAGTTATGCATATTTTACCAATAATTACATACTTGGACAATTTTTGATCTTCTCCTAGGGTTGGTCTAATTTCCCTAAACCACATTTTTAGCAGGTTGATAAATTGTTCTTCAGGTTCTTTTTGGAAAAACTGATACCATGGTTGAGTAGACAAAACATCAACCTACAATATCCCCATGTGGTGTAGGAATTTTCTTCAACACACGATTTGTGGTGGGCATCTTCTTAAGGCTACTTGGACCAATTTTCCCATACTTAGCCAATTTTCTGATTTTCACTAATTTGCCGTATTTCTCCAAAATTATGTCATAATGCAACAATGATTTCAAATTCATGCCACATCATCATCTATTCCATGCATGAATCATCCTTAGTGCGGGCATCACTTAGCCCCTTTACAACACTTATCCATTTTTAAGAAATGTTAAGAATGATGTACACAAAATTGCTATAAGCTGTAATTTTTGAGAAATGTTTAAGATATCTTACGATCATAAATTGTCTTTCAGATAATAATCCATGAGCTGCTTATAGATACAATTATTATAATCAGACTGCAAAACCATTTGTTAGATGATTGATATTTATTTATAAAAACATATATAACATTATGGAGAGAAAAAGAGTCACCTGTAGTAACTCTTATTTATTTAATAAGACAAAAATATATTTACAGAATATCCTATTCTATTAAAAAGAAAGAAAACAATTCAAGTATATGAATTCTTCCAATGTAACCATGTTCGAAGCAAAATTAGAAATATAACTTTATCCATATACAAGAAAAATATTACAATGATTACCGGGATATGAAGAATCAACCGAGCTATTTGATTTAGCAACAATAAACATTGAAGAAGAGGATGATACTGTGGCTTGGTTCCCTCTTGGAACCATATTTCAATGTGACTTATGTATTCTATGTTTTCTTCTTCATTTGTTATGTCACGAGATATTTCATTGAACTCTAGGATGTATAATGAATTTAAGTTTGGTGATGGGGAATATTTAGGTTCTAATGTCCTTCCCTCATCGAATGAGAGGCATTCCAGGTTGATCTTGTCTTCTTGTGGAAAAGGCCAAGTAGAAACTTCACTTTCTTTCATAGTCTTTACAATCCCTTGATCTATAACCTCTCCAAATCTCGTATGAATTTCTTGCAATAATGTTGGTGAGGTAGGTAAGGTGGCTGGTAAATGTTGCAGTTCAACACTGTAAGAATATTGTACTACTTTATTATTGTCAAAATGTGGACTGGATTGAACATCAATGTGTGTAGGGCATAGAGGAAGTTTATGAGAAGGTGATTGTGGCAGGTGTAATTGAATAGATTGTGTGGTTGATCTTGCTTGGAAAATGGGATATTGTTGAAAATATTGTAGAACAGGAAGTGTTGCATCATAAGAGAGAGTATCCTTATGGTCATCAGATGGGACAGAAAGTCTTTGTGAACAAGGTTAACAGGGGTTAATATGAGGCTGAAAAGAGGGTATATTCTTACTAATCTTGAATTTTCCTCTTGAATACCTTCTACATAATTCACAAACATTATCATATGATAACTGAAATACGTCACATGTTCCCATCAAACTTAAAATTTCTAAATATTCACTTTTTATGCCTTTAAGTAAAAGTGTTTTCAAGGCATCCTTCCCTGACTGTCTTAGTTTTGATCTTTGAAGGTTGTATTGAAAGCGTTTGACATAATTTTCCAAAGTTTCTTCTTCTCTCTGTGTTATTTCAAAGATGTCGTCATTGACCCTGCAATAATATTGGTATCTTTTCAAGAACATATGTTTCATGTCTTCCCAAGTTTGAATGCAATTCCCACCTAGGCTCATGAACCATCGGAGGGCTGCTCCTTTCAAAGTAAAAGGGAAAAAATTCACATTTTGAACATTATATGCTCTATAGAGTAATTCCAATTGAAATAAAAATTCATCGGGGTCTTCATTCTATAGTCTGGGAAAATTTGGAAAAAAGGATGGGGGAACATACTGTATTTGTGCCACTCCTCCTAGATCTCTAATAGGGAATTCAAAGGTAACAACTTCTTCATCCACTTTCCTACCATATATTCCCATGGCATAAGTAACTATTCATATATTACATTGGGGTTCCTCTTTCAAACGTTCCTGTCAGTTTAGTTTGCAAGGTGGGCGGTGCTTACAACACCACTAAGTGATTTACTTGTGAAATAATTCCTACAATCACATACAATTAAATTGTATGAAAGTAAATTACCTAAAGGCACCCGTACATGAAAATGAACTTATGAAAAATTAAACTATCTGTATCTGCGAAAAAAAAATACGCTTAAGGGAAATAAATCAAACTTTGCGTAAAGTAAACATACTTGTGCGAAAAAGGAACAAAAAGGCTTTGGGGAGACCCACTAAAGCGGATGCGTCAGGCTGTCACACTATGGAAATTCCGTTTGAAGTCGTCTTACCGTTTCCCCTTCCCCTTGCTATGTAACGTAAAGGAAACCTATCTATCCTTATCTATGTAGACTTTGTTCATGAAAAACTAAACTAAAGGAAAACCTAGACTACTACTACTACTGGGTTTGGGGGGCACCTGTTATAATAGATGCGCAGGTTCTTACCTCTCGTCTTACCGCTCCCCCTCCACCAACCTATCACTATACTTCATAAGAAAATTTTATTTTTTCTACCTTATAGAACAACTCCCCGACAACGGCGCCAAAATGTTGGGTGTGTTCTACTATGTTAAATACACTTAATATTTAATTATCGACCGGGGTTGGTAGGCTTAGATTTGCTACAAAATATATGCGAAGGTAGAGGGGTTCCTAGGGCGTTGTAGAAATAATTTAATAAACAAAATATTTGAAAAATATTTCAAAATGAAAAACCGAGTCAAACTCCTAAAAATTTAATTATTAATGTGATTAAAGCAAAACGTCATACTAGGATAATATCAGACTACTCATTAATTAACTCTTCTTCTTCTTAATCTAAGAATGGGAAAACTTTCACAAATAACTTCAGAAACTGAGAAAGGTCTAATTTATGAATAAGTAGAAAAAATAAATAAAGAAGGATTTAGAAAACTTAATAAAGAAAAATTAATTAATAAGACTTCTCTAATTGTCTAACCTATAAGCATTTTCAGTAAACATACATTTCAAGAAATAAACCCTATGCTAGTATTAATCTACAAAGTATTGGTGTATTTTCTAGAAATTAACATGTATAACCCTAAGTTCAATATAAACAATGATGAATTAAACTAAACCAAATATACAATTATCAAATATTATAGCGACGATAAATGAGGAAATCAAAGACAAAAGAAACAAATCAAATCATAATTCAAAAACATGCTTTTATTGAAAAGAAATACAAAAGGGGCTTTTAATAAGTACTTTAAAATAATCTAACCTAAGGCCCTAGAGGCTGATGTAACTATTACCTAATTACAAAAACATAACAATTTTTTAGAAAGCCAAAGAAATAAAACTGAAAACGGGTTAAAAAATAAACTAAGAACACTAAAGGTCAGATGGAAAGTTGGACGACAGTCTGGAAGGAAGGTTCGAATGATAGTCCAAACACATAGTCCGAATGAGAGGCTGTATACGAAGAATAATAAAAAAAGACCTAAATGATTTAATTATCAGCTGATTTTGTGAATATGAAAACAAAATGCATAAAGGACACAATTTAAACTTAATTAATTGAGATAATCAGAAGGGATTACTAATCTATGGGTATGAAGAGATTGTTTCTATTATAAAATAAAATAAACTGAAACATATCTGAACTAATTTACAGTTTAGACAAAAATCAACAAAACTAATCTCTAACTATAAATTATACCTAAGAATGACATAATATTAAGCACTAACTTGAAAGGAAAGCTAAAAGGAAACTGAAAATAAGCTGTATGTGGCCGGTAATTTTAATTCTATAAACAAGAAGTATATTAACAACACAATGTGAATTATATTAACTACGACAAATACATGTCACAGAGAACAAAGAAACACATATAAAGAAATTAAAAATAAAACTACTTATCTGTGAGATTGCAAGTTGGTGTGCTATCCAGAACATGGCTTTATTACCCAGGCACGTGGATAACAATTTATTTGCAGGCTGTTTTAAGTTTTTCAGTGCGCAGGCTGATGGGCGATCTAGATGGGAGGCTGAACAACTAGCTGCATTGTGAGCTGGATACACTGAGCATTAATCTAGGGCAAACATGGAAAACCACCAATGAATTTCGTGCAACGGGCTGGATGACGAGGTGAACAAAATCAACGCAATGACGATCCTTAGGCTAGGGGCTTCATCAAACATCAAACACATGGATAGCAGGTGGTGTCAGGTAGTGGCAGCGTGATGTTGGGCCACAACAGCGTGAATGTAGGATGCAGGTTCCTTCTTCAGTGTGTTGGTAAGGATGTGTTGGTCAGAGAACTTGACAACGAGATGGATGAAGGTTGCGCATGGCTGGCTGAATGCTTGTCTATTTTAACTAGTTGAAAACTAATATGTCTATTATAAGCTTGCCCAAAAACTATAAATCTGCAAACAAATACATGAATTAATAGATATATTAAATATGCTTTAAATAATAGAAATTTAAGTCAATAAAGTTGTAAAAATAATGTTAATAACCAGAGTTGAGTAAACATCAAATTCATTCTTACCTCATGCTAAATAACGATATGCATGACATAAAATATGTGAAAGATAATAAAATATGCATTTAATTGTGTTATATTAGTGCAAAAAATGATAACAAAATTAGGCTCAACAACCACCGATGAAGTACAACTTATCACCCTTAGTCGAACAGATCAATAGAGGCATTTAACAAAACATTAACAAAGGGTTTAACAAAAATATGCAATACCGATAAGGACGATTGGGACGAGAAAATCCTTGCAGTACTATGGACTTATAGGACAACATACAAACGGTCGACAGACCAAACATCGTTTCGACTAGTCTACGGCCAAGAAGTAGTCGTTCCCCTACATTTCCAACAACAAATACCTGTGATAGCAGATATCCTACACATCAATGTCGAAGAAGGTAGGAAGGATCGACTCATGCAACTAGGAAAACTAGAAGAACACTGACTGTTCGCTATAAAACATCAAGAAATTCAAAAACAACAACATAAGGCATGGCATGCTTGAAACATTAAAAACAAAAATTTGTCGGTTGGAGATCTTGCTCTGCTCTATAATAGTCGAGTGAAAGGAAAACCTAAAAATCTATACACAGAATGGATGGGACCTTACATTGTCGAAGAAATTCATACCAATGAATCAATCCAACTCAGAATGTTACAAGGCATAGTATTTCAAAAAATTGTTAATGGTGCCCGACTAAAATGGTACCAAAACTAAGTAATTCAAAAAAAAATAACGACCATAACTGTTCAAAAAACCTATAAAAATATAAAAATCTCAAAAACAACAAAAAAAGCCAACACTCATAAGCCAAAATTACAGGAAATTTCGAAAGACATAGTAGACCGCAGTTCGACAACCGACATCCCTACCATCGACATGCCATCATCGACCAACCTCATGATCGACATCGACCAACGACTCCAAAGGTCAAATCATGCCTTCATGACTATGATCAGAAAGAGTGCCAAAACAAGAACACATTAAACGTGCCATCAATAGACTGTCCTGGACCATCATTTCCGCCATTAATACCTTCATTGACAAAACTGCCATCCACTCCACCTATAAATACTACGTCAGAGAAACATTTCTTACCCAGTTTTGAATAAATAAAGCAATCAATTGCTCAAAAATTTGATAACAGAAACCCTGTGAAGAAAGCTGACTAAGAGACTGATAAAATGTCTTTAAAGCAAACCAGAGCCACAACTGCCAAAAAAAAGAGCTATAATCTACCGAAACCCCACTCGTGAGAAGATTAAGAAATATTAAAAACGCAAAGGTACAGGAAACTTCACGGGAAAAGATCTGAGAAGAAATCAAAGAATGGGCCTATGTAGATAAGAAAATGACACAGGAAGCAGAGAAAATAAGCCGTAATACTATTATGAGTTACATGAATACACCTTTCATGGCGAGTTTTAGTGGGACAAAAGAAACCACTGTAAAATTTATCATCAGCCAGTACCACAATGGAAAATTCTACTTCAACAAACCAGTAGAAATTTTCGACGAGGTCATATACAAAATTACCGGACTTTCAAACCAGGGCGACCCTGTTCCTATCGTCATAAAAGACAGATTAGTAGAACAACTAGCAGGGACACCATCAGGGAAGAACTCAAAAGGGCTAATGATCATTCAAATACAAGCCCGCATGCCATAAATAGTTGCCAAAATCATAGTGACAGGACTCACCCCTATAGCCTGAGTGAGTGATCTGAAGCTATAAAGTTGGAATTTGTCGACACAATAGCAGACTCAGGGAAAATTTACCGCTGGGCCCAATATGTCACTGACATGCTCAAGTCCATATGTGAAAAATACCAGGAGTCAGCTGAAATTATTAGGTTCCCATTACTGATAATTTGGATAGCCATGCACCACTTATGTCCAGTTGGAGATAATCAGTTCCACGAACTATGAAAATATCACATGTGGCATTTCAAACCATTTTCACAAAAAGGAACTCTGAAAGAACTAGCAAATGACAAAGTAATGTTGGAAAATTGGTTTCAGAATCTAAAAGTCCAGACAACCAGATGGAGGGTGCCTCATAACATCCGAAGAAGTCTACCAAAAACAACACAAATTCAATTAGAGCTCAAACACACTGCATTTTGGTACATGTAGGGGGAAAAAGCAAAAGCAAAACCTCTCGACTATTATCCTTCAGTAGATGAGACTTTCCAAGAGCTAGCTTGACAATCCAATACCAAGCCGTCAATACCAGCAAGGGCCAAAGCAACAAATCAGCCTATTGAGGAACCCTTGATCGACCAGGAAAAAGAGGAGGATTATGAACTCCGTCTATAAATCAGTACCTTCATGTCGGAGGATACACCGACAGAGGATACCAGGAAGTTCCAATGGATGACTATTCCACAAACCCTCCAAATTCAAAGTGCATCAACTGAACATCAGGCAGTTGTACTGACATAACAAAGTATCATCCTGACTCATCAACAGGAGGGAGAAGAAGAGAAGATAGAAGAAGATATTGAATTAGATAATCCAGAGTATGCTATGACAAGAGAAAATTTAAGAAAAATAAGAAAGGAAATAGCGGCCTCAAGGAAAAAGAAAGCAAATCGGGAAAAAGGGAAGGGGAAGCATAAAATTATCCTATCAAAGTCAGAAGATGAAGAAGAAACGTTAGTTACTGTAGTCGACATCATAGAATATGCTACAGCAAATAAAGCATCATTCGAAACACAATTCAAGCAGTTCGTCGACTCAGGAGTGAAACAAGGCAGACCAAAAAAGGTAAAAACTACAAACCCTTCAGTCGATGAGGATATTGTTGATTTAGTTTCCACCCCCCCACTCCCATACCTAACCCAAATCACACAGTAATATATCCCATAGCCACCCACCATCAGTCCTGTAGACATCTGTAAAAATTTGATGCCGGAGACATTAAAAGAATGATACGATCACGATGGTAACTTCTAGGCATTTATTGAAAAACTCCATGAATTATTCACATATGCTCAGAAAATTACCACCAAACAGACGTTAACTGAGTCTAGCTCAACACGCCAGACCCTATCACAACAAATTAGACAAATACCTCAGAAACCGAGAACTGTTGGAAGTATCATATCAACATTCATAAGGAACCCTGACAAAACCTCTCAAGTTGTCGCAAGCCACACTTCATCCTTTACCCCATCAAGTATTAACCATCCGCCACCAGCCAATGAACCAGTAGGAAACATGGAAGAGAATGACCAAGAAGACACATTAGCAATCAATCAGGAGATCAACAACATACTCTCTATCGATTCTGACAACCCAACCAACTCACCACCAGAAGTCGAAGATCCCCCGTCGACTGAAAATATCCCAACCACACCACTTACACTAGACCACTCACCATCTCCATCACCACCTCCAAATCCAGAACCTTTTCCAAACCTTGAACCACCCATTTCAACCCCTCCAGATACACATCGAGATGCAAGCTCTACCCAAGAGGCTCAAACAGAAATTCCCCCAAATAATGAAGTTTAGCAGCTGGGAAATCAGTCGCTTGAAAATCAACCACTTGCAAAACCACAGGTAGAACAACATATCGACCAACATAGACACAAAAGGAAGAGAAAATATAAAAATAAAAAGGAACACCACAAGGAACAAAGACCAACAGTGATCCACATCAGCCAACTAGGATCGACTTCTGCAGTTAACATAGTGAAATTGAGAGATGGAGAGTTGGGACAACTCTTAGGAACCCTCGCCAAAGAAGTAGTAACAAGAAGCCAGACCGGACTAGAACAGCTCGATAGCATTAAGAAAGAGCAAATTGAATTTCTGTCAAACTATAGAAATTTAATTCAAACAGTCATACCAGGACCAATAGAGGCTGACACTGACAAGCCACTGGAGAAATCATATCAGCTATTTGAAAGTGTGGTGTCAACCCTACAAGCACAACTTCAACTTACAAAAGAATATCAAAAAGAGGAAACATACATATTATTGAGGTAACAGTACACAACGTTCTTTGAAGCTCATAAGGTACTGCAGGACCACTTAGAAGAATCCATAATTACAAAAGAAGTACTCCGTAATTGGAACACCTACTATGGGAAAGTATTTCAGTAGACCTGCCAGACTAGTAAGAAAATCCAAGCACTAGAAAAGAGGTGAGGCCTAGAAGAAGCAATGAGGATTACAATAAAAGACCAGATTGTATTGGAAACAACAAAATTAGAGAAACTAGAGAAACAAGCACATCAGTGGGTACAACAAGCACTGCCCATCCTCGACAAATTGAACAAAATCTTCCCACAGATGAAGAAACTATTGGATACAGCAGATGAAAAGGCTCAATTCATGGGGACCGACATGGAAAGCATCACAGATATTTCCATCCAGGAGAAAATGTCAACTCTTTCAAGCATCACAACCTTGACTATTGACATCCAAAAAGTTCTACAGAATTGGACAGAGTTTCAACACCAACTGGCCATTACAACAAAAGCCATTGTAGAAGTATGTATGCCATCCATCCAACTACACAGTCCATGAAACCAAACCAAAGGAGAAGTAACTAGCTCAGACGATACAATTTTGAATACCTACCCTGTTTCTTCGGGACAAAGAAATATTTTGTTCCTGGGGAAGATGTTGGAGAAGCTAGTCGGTGAGCCGACTAATAAGAGATTAGGTCGGTCGCGTAAGTCATGCCGTTTGACCGAACTGATAGGTAGTTACTTGTAACCGCTTGTAATCATATATATTAGGCTGTTGATCCAGATGAGAACTTGGTTTAGTTTTTGTATATGTATGGACCCTCATGTAATGCTATAATATAATCTATTACTTCATTACCTATTCTTGTCTCTTGTGTCTGTTATGATTATATGTTTCTATGTGTATTATCGGTAACCTTATGTGATCTGTGAGATTACAACAAACCCCCATCTCCTTATAAGTATAATTTTTAACCTACAATGTCAACCCTCCATCTCTTTATAATTTTCAAACAAATTATAGGTATATGCTTAGTATTGTAGGTTTTAATTATGGAAAGGAAACCTTTCTAATTCCTACAACACTTGTTATATGAATTAGTGAACCATGGCAATCTTGTAGTTAGATCAGAGAAAAATATGGCTATATAGATCCAAAATTTCATCTAATATATCCTTAAGTATTCCCTTAACCATCAACCCTAACTGAAAATGATTGAAACCAAATGAAGTAACATATACTACCTTGAATAATGGACATTGCAAAGGAGGCAAATTTGTCATTTATCTTGCACTAGTGGAGCATATTAAGGAAAATGGTTGTGAACCAAATATTCATTCTTACAATCCTTTGATGAATGGATTTCACAAGGAAAATGACTTGATACAAATAAGGAGGTTGAGAGGGTATACCATGAAATCGACCATGTATATTAGCCTATTGTTGTGGATTACATGAAGTTAAATAATGTAATAAGCATGGATTATAATGTATTGATTGTGAGGTTTATTTGTAGAAGGATGGAGACAATGAGTTTGTTTCAATGGATTCAAGTGCACTAGTAATCAATTTTATCTTACCACATAAGGGATGTCATTTTCATTTGAGGTTAGATGTTGAGATTATAATATCCAAACATCGTATTATTTATAGTCGGTATCTACTGCATTTATACCTAGGTGGATTTATCGGTTACTTGATCAAATTACTTATATATCATTCAAGGCCGCATGTCAATAAGTAAGGATACCATAAGGATAAAATAATTGTACTAAATTAATAAATTCTTAGACTCTCTTATGATTCTACACAAGATATTTTCTCTTTGATCTGCTATTTGTAACTACTGGCATGATATGACTCACTATTGTTTCTTGCTTTACAAAGAGATCTATAATATGCATTCAAACTATTATTTCTTGTTTTTTTATTGGTTGGATTTATGATCTCTCTTCTTATGGAAATCATATGAGCTAAAACTTCTATGGTGGTATGCCTTATAAATATAATTTCTTAATTGACATATCAATTAGGTAACCAGGGATATTAGAATAACGAGAAGAGATATACAGTGTTATATTTAATCTATATGCTCTCCATAAGTTTTACAATTCAATACATTGGTTAAGGTCCTACTTGGAGAAAACCTACAAGAACCTATATAATCCTTTTAAATATTAAGAATTTTTATCATTACCTCTTCCAACCATATGAAACTCTTATAAAGATAAAAGGCAATTGAACCATTAACCTATATTTTTTAGACCAGTATTATACCATTGAAACTATTCTCCTAATGAAAATTTGATAACTTGCTTGATGGACCATATGAATATGATGTGTCCCCCATCTCCTTATAAATATAATTTTTAACCTACAATGTCAACCCTCCATATCTTTATAATTATCAAAAAAATTATAGGTATATACCTAGTATTTTAGGTGCTAATGATGGAAATGACACCTTTATAATTCCTACAAAACTTGTTATATGAATTAGTTAACCATGAAAATATTGTAGCTAGATCTGAGAAAAAGATGGCTATATAGATCCAAAATTTCATCGAATATATCCTTAAGTATTCCCTTAAGAATCATCCCTAATTGAAATTGATTGACACCAAATGAAGTAACATATACTACCTTGAATATTGGACATTGTAAAGGAGGCAAAGTTGTCATTTATCTTGCACTAGTGGAGCATATTAAGGAAAATGGTTGTGAACCAAATATTCATACTTACAATCCTTTGATGAATGGATTTCACAAGGAAAATGACTTGATACAGATAAGGAGGTTGAGAGGGTATACCATGAAATCGACCATGTATATTAGCCTATTGTGGTGGATGACATGAAGTTAAATAATGTAATAAGCATGCCTTATAATGCATTGATTGTGAGGTTAATTTGTAGAAGGATGGGGACAATGAGTTTGTTTCAATGGATTCAAGTGCACTAGTAATCAATTTTATCTTACCACATAAGGAATGTCATTTTCATATGAGGTTAGATGTTGAGGTTACGATATCCAAACATAGTATTATTTCTAGTTGGTATCTACTGCATTTATACCTAGGTGTATTTACCGGTTACTTGATCAAATTACTTATATATTATTCAAGGTCTCATGTCAATAAGTAAAGATACTATAAGGATAAAAAAATTGTACTAAATTACTCTATTTCCATAGACTCTCTTATGATTCTACACAAGATATTTTCTCTTTGATATGCTATTTGTAACTACTGGCATGATATGACTCATTATTGTTTCTTTCCTTATAAAGAGATCTATCACATGCATTCAAACAATTATTTATTGTTTTTTTCTTGGTTGGATTTATGATCTCTCTTATTATGGAAATCATATGAGCTAAAATTTATATGGTGGTATGCCTTACAAATCTACTTTCTTAATTGACATATCAATTAGGTAAGTAGGGAAATTAGAATAATGTGAAGAGATATACATTGTTACATTTAATCTATATGCTCTCCATAAGTTTGACAATTCAATACATTGGTTAAGGTCATACTTGGAGAAAACCTACAAGAACCTATATAATCCTTTTAAATATTAATATTTTTTATCATTACCTCTTCCAACCATATGATATTATTATAAAGAAAAAAGGAATTTGAACCATTAACCTATGTTTTTTAGACCAATATTATACCATTGAAACTATTCTCCTGATGGAAATATGATTACTTGCTTGATGGACCATATGAATATGATATGACCCCCATCTCCTTATAAGTATAATTTTTAACCTACAATGTCAACCCTCCATATCTTTATAATTATCAAACAAATTATAGGTATATACCTAGTATTGTAGGTGCTAATGATGGAAAGGACACCTTTCTAATTCCTACAACACTTGTTATATGAATTAGTGAACCATGACAATCTTGTAGCTAGATCAGAGAAAAAGATGGCTATATAGATCCAAAACTTCATCTAATCTATCCTTAAGTATTCCCTTAACCACCATCCCTAACTAAAAATGATTGGAACCAAATGAAGTAACATGTACTACCTTGAATAATGGACATTGCAAAGGAGGCAAAGTTATCGTTTATCTTGCACTAGTGGAGAATATGAAGGAAAATGGTTGTGAATTAAATATTAATACTTACAATCCTTTGATGAATGGTTTTCACAAGGAAAATGACTTGATACAAATAAGGAGGTTGAGAGGGTATACCATGAAATCGACCAGGTATATTATCCTATTGTGGTGGATGACATGAAGTTAAATAATGTAATAAGCATGGCTTATAATGCATTGATTGTGAGGTTTATTTGTAGAAGGATGGGGACAGTGAGTTTGTTTCAATGGATTCAAGTGCACTAGTAATCAATTTTAGCTTACCACGTAAGGGATGCTATTTTCATTGGAGGTTAGATGTTGAGGTTGCAATATCCAAACATAGTATTATTTCTAGTCGGTATCTATTGCCAATATACCTAGGTGGATTTACCGGTTACTTGATCAAATTACTTATATATTATTCAAGGTCCCACGTCAATAAGTAAGGATACCATAAGGATAAAAAAATTGTACTAAATTAGTCTATTTCTGTAGACTCTCTTATGATTCTACACAAGATATTTTCTCTTTGATCTTCTATTTGTAACTACTAGCATGATATGACTCATTATTGTTTCTTGCCTTACAAAGAGATCTATCATATGCATTCAAACAATTATTTCTTGTTTTTTTCTTTGTTGGATTTATGATCTCTCTTATTATGGAAATCATATGAGCTAAAATTTCTATGGTGGTATGCCTTAAAAATCTACTTTCTTAATTGACATATCAATTAGGTAACCAGGGATATTGGAATAATGAGAAGAGATATGCCGTGATACATTTAATCTATATTCTCTCCATAAGTTTGAAAATTCAATACATTGGTTAAGGTCCTACTTGGAGAAAACCTACAAGAACCTATATAATCCTTTTAAACTTTAAGATGTTTTCTCATTACCTCTTCCAACCATATGAAATTATTATAAAGATAAAAGGAATTTGAACCATTAACCTATGTTTTTTAGAACAATATTATACCATCGAAACTATTCTCCTAATAAAAATATGATTACTTTCTAAGATATTCCTCTAGTCGATTTTCAATGATACCTACCTTAAATCTACCACATATCATGTGAAGCCAATCTATAGCCTCCAACTCATTTATGTATTTGCATTGTTCAATGAACCATTTTAGTGTGTAGTAGTTTTTACATATGCTTGCATGGGAATTTCTATCTAGGTCATTGGAGATTCAACAATAGGTGGTGTTGGGCCAGAGGAAGTACACAAGGAAGAAGTGAATGCACAAGCAAAAGGATGAAAAGTGTGTGTGTGACAGGAGAAAAGAAGGGTAAGAAAGAATTGGCGCATATAATATAAAAACATGTACACGACGGAAAAAAAAGGTGGAAGGAAAGATGCGATGAGAATGATGCAACAAGGAAGACAGATCCGAGTCGGTGGAAGAGGCAGATAAAGAATTTAAGGCTAGAATATGAAAGTCAAGGAATATTGCAGAAGGACGAACCAACAGGAGGAGAAGGATAGTATTGCGGCTATTTATGACTGGTATAGACGAGCTGAAAGATGTTTCTGCGGCTAGTTAAGGCCGTGGTTAATGTCTTGAAGGGATTTTATGGCTAGGTATGGACCAACATTGATGTAAACTAGAGATATTTTGGGTTATTGAGTCTATAATAACTGAGCTGTAATCAGTCGACCCTACGTGGTCTTGTAAATATTATATATAGGAGGAACCCGACCTGTATAAGGGTTGGGTTTTAAGTCGTTCATTCATTAGATGTCTGTTGTCAAGAGTTATGCAGTTCTTAGTTAGTTTCAGAGAAAGGGTTAGAGGAAGAAGACTTAGAGGAGAGTCTAGTAGAAGGATAAGGTTGTTGAGCTGCAGATCCTGCGGCTATGTGCGTCGACCGCCATTAGAGTAGAAGAGTCGATCTAGGCTATGTGCGTATTAGTAGGAGTAGATAGAAGAATAAACCAGAGAGCATGAGAGAAAAAATTGAGTCAAATAGAAATTTAAGAACAATATACATATCGCAGGCTACAAGGTACTATAAACCATTCTCATGCTAGATGAAGAGCACCTTAGTGGTTTTTCCCAGATGGGTTTCCACGTTATTTACTGTGTTATGTGGATGAATGTGTTTAATTATGAATGTTGATGTGAATGTTTGCTTACTATGCACTATTATAGTTACTTTTGAATGAATATCGCAGTAGGAACAATCAGTGGATGCATGAAGGATTAAAGCACTGTTAGAATATTATGTATGTATTTATGATTCAGTTGTTAAGTTAAGGCATGAGTCGCATGATGTATGTTGAGTGTAAGGAATCAGATGCATCTTGTTGTTGCTCCAGTTGTAGAGTCGCAATGGTAAAGTTGTGTCGCGTGTTAGTTGTGACCTATCGCTGTGTTGTCGTTGCACAGTAGCAGACTCCATCTCGTCGCCTTTGTCAAGTGCTTTAGCTGTGTTCCAAGGGACTAGAACCCCTCTCCAACTATGGAAACATGGTTCTAGAAGTTACCCATATAGATATCTCAGGTGAGACTGTGCCTACTTCGCAGGCATTGCCGACAGATATTTCTCTGTCAGGACGATGTCTTTTGGTGTCTTGTTGGTATTATGTTGTTGTTGAACCGTGGGTCTAGATAAGAAGAGAAAAGAGGCCAATAAATGGTTCTGTTGCCAGGACCATAACCATTTGAGTTGAGGGACATGTTGTGGCATCCGACAAAGAATGGGATAGAGTACTGGCGGGAGTCCAAGACATTGGAATTCATGCAAGAAGAGAGCACAGGATCTCAGTTGATCATAAAGAACTGGGTAGACCGGTACATATATTCCTATATCCACGAGATATTATTTGAAGAGTTTCCTATTGTGTTGTACGAATGGTTGTTAAGATTGGCAATAAAGTAGAAAAATTTCTAGAGAAGAGAAACAGTCGAGTGGAATGATCACCTGGTACACGAGATAGCCAGTGTAAGTAACACCATCTCTAGAGCTGTTGAATTTTGGGTTGACAGTACTTTACAAGGATATATTACTGAGTTTGCAGTAGAGGCTATTACCTCCTTTAGTGAGGCTGAAAGAACTTTTTCCAAGGACCCCGAAGAAGATATTTGTTATCTATTGGTACATGGATCAAGATGCTTGTTTATAAGAAGGGTATCTTGCAGTTGAGTAGTTGAGTTGCATACTGCAAAGGAATACTATGTCACAGATGAACTATCAAGAAAATGGGAAATGGTGAGTTGAGATGTTCCCAGGAAGTACAAATCCTGAACTAGAGACTAGATTCCTACGGCGTGGAAGGAGATTTATATCTGGAAAGAGGAGGAAGACAGAGGAAGGTCGACGAACTCCTAGTTTGTTCAAGGAAAGAGAACACGAACTTCAGTCGCAAGTATACAAAGGATCTTGCGACAAAGAGGAGGACTATAGCTCGATCTCAGAAGGAGAGGAAGACTCCAAAGATTTTGACGAGACACCAAGGTTAGGACATAACTACATCACACCATGAGCATCACCGGAGGTAAGGTCTAGAGCCTCATCCCCTGAGCGAGTTATTAATATTGATAGTGCTAGTACTATGACTATCATTAGAGGAAATTTCAACTCAAAATGGGCGTCCTAAAAAAACTTAATAAAATAATAGTTAAAATAATAAAATAATATTTATTAGTTTTGGAGGAAGAAAAGAAAAAAACTACTTTTTTGTTTGTATTTTTGACATATCTCCCTGTGGTTTTACTCAAATTTTGATCGAGAGAGCTCGTTGGATGTGGAATTAAATTCCACATCCAATGAGTACCCACTTGGCATAATTTTTACAGACCCCCTACCCCAAAAACAAGAAATACCTAAAAAAATGTGATGATGATGTCATCATCATGTTTTTTCGGGTATTTCTTGTTTTTGGGGTAGCGAGGTCTTTAAAAAGTATGCCAAGTGGGTACTCGTTGGATTCGGAATTTAATTCCGCATCCAATGATCTCTCTCGATCGAAATTTGAGTAAAAAAATGGGGAAATATGTCAAAAATACAAACAAAAAAAGTTATTTTTTTATGATACTCATCCCCAAATTTACATTAAAAAAGTGTTTAAGACCTATACGGTATTTCAAATTTAAAGCAATTTCATTGGCTAACAGATGATGACATGGAATTTGAATTAGAGTTAAAAGGCCATTTTGAGTTGAAATTTCCTCTAATGCACGCAAGAGGAAAAAACCTCGTTAAATCCTTCATTGGATAACCCTGATGCCAACTTAATGGTTGGGGCATATATTCAGTTACCCACATTCAATGGAAATGGAGTAGAGGATACGGAGCAGCATTGGTTCATATGTGAAGTTGTTTGGATGGTTCTCTTAGTTCAGAATGCAGACCTAAAGAAAGCATAGATGATCACGACTCTAAGGGGTCGTGCGTTGGACTAGTTTATGAAGTACTGCATAGTATTGTTAGGAGCACCACAGAAGACCCTTGAGGAGATACGCACCGCAATGATCTCTGAGTTTAGAAAACCTAAATCTGAGTCGCAGTGCATCACCGAGATCAAGGAGATAAAGCAAGAACGCAGAGACAGTAGGGTACTTTGACCAACTATTTAAAACTTTGATGGACAAAGTAAGTTTCCATATGTCAGATGTTCAACATAAGGAATGGTTTATTTCTGCATTGTTGCCACACATCTGAGGGCCATTGATGCAACAAAAGATTGAGTCACAGATGGAAGCACTAGAATTGGCAATGAAGCTGGAAGCCTCGCCAATTGGTGATGGTGCCACGGGGATGGTACATATTCAGTCGCAGTTGGATAATCTGACCATATAGCTTTAGGACATCAAAAAGGATAAGGAATCCCAAAAATACTTATGGTGCACAAAATGTAGAACGAACAGACACACCAAGGATAACTGTTCGACCTTCATGAATTATGTCTCATGCGGTGCACCAAACCCGTTAATTGGCCATGGACTACCATGGTGTTGCACATGCTAGTCTAGAGGACATCGCGATGAGGACTTCCTATACTTGCAAAATATTGTGAGTACCCCAGTGAACCTATTTTGTAAATTTTGCAAGTCAGTAGGGCATGGAGAGAAGGATTACAGAGCATATTGGCTCTTGAAGGAAAAGACAGTGGACACATACTTAATGAAGAATGATGGGAATACTTAGACTGACCCTATGCAAGCATCATATCATCCTGTGCAGTTCCCACCGAATCAGTATTAGACACAAAATCAGCCTCAATATGCACCACATCATCCATATGTACAACAGAATCACAATCAGCCGCAATATCAACATAATCAATATCCCCACCAATAATCACACCTTCAGGGAAGGGTTGGTGGGAACTTCAGAGGAAGATGAGGTGGAGGAGGATTTGGTAGAGGAAGAGGTCAGGTTACATGCTACAACTACGGACAACTAGGTCATTATGCTAGAGATTGCTTAGAGCCTGCAAAGACCTGCTTATATTGCAAGGGATAGGACCATAATGTGGAGCAATGTCCACAGTTGATTGCAAAATGGTAGGCCAGGAACATTGCAGGTCCTAATCCTATGCAGAATCCAAATCCAACTCCAAATGAGAACTTAAATGTCCAGATGATTGTTGCTAAACCAAGAGATTTGAGCGTTGCAGTCGTAACATGAGGCGGTACTGCGACCGGAGCTGATATGGAAACGCTGCAAGAACAACTTCAGCCACAAGTACAACCAACGATGCAGAAGAGGGTGTCATTCAACGTCTAAAAATAGAAGAAAGTATTCATGAATGTGCGACCAGATTTTGTGGATCCACAAGAGTCATCGACTTTAAAAGAAGTCAGAGAGATTCCTGAACGATTCTGGCACATATTCCAGAAGAAGGTCCCACAAAAGGTTAGTAAGCTCAAGTCTTTCCCATCGAGTTGATTAGCACTAATTCAAGATAAATATGCTATCGAAGAACTACAAGCACTCATAGAAGAGACCCCATTAGAACCACAACCTGGAAATAGAGTTAACTAGGTCGAAAAGAAATTCAAAACAAGTCTCAAGTTAAGAATGAATTTGGAAATAGGAGATTATGACATGGACTATATCATTTTAGACCTAGGGTCTGATGTTAATATCTTGACATGAAAAAATTGGGAAAGTATGGGGAATCCACGCTTGGACTGGT
This sequence comes from Pseudotsuga menziesii, assembly GCA_001517045.1. Classification (NCBI taxonomy): domain Eukaryota; kingdom Viridiplantae; phylum Streptophyta; class Pinopsida; order Pinales; family Pinaceae; genus Pseudotsuga; species Pseudotsuga menziesii. The sequence goes on from LPNX010701050.1 coordinate 145,172, forward strand.
CTCCTGTCTAGCTGCGACTTTCCAATCAGGCGAAGGTACTCCCAATTGGTAGACTAAGTCAAGTCCCTATTGACATAGAGGGGTTGTGCACATTTGCAGACTTTGAAGTTATTAACATTGTTGATGACACAAATCAATATCCCACGCTGCTAGGCATATATTGGGCCATATACAATCATACCATCATCAACTTCAAGAAAATGATACTCTCATTCAAGGATAAAGAAATGGGGGTAGTGTCACCCATTGATCTATTGGAAGTACAAATATATGTTGAGCCTATCTATAATGACGGCCAAGGTGACTATCTCTACCAGATCTACAATGTCACTACCATACAGGAAGATTACATCAATCCAACTGCAGATGGGAACCTGAGCTAGAAGAGTGCTAGTTCTTGCACATCCGACTCAGGGGAAGCTTTAGAAAACTGGAAAAACCGGTTACATGAGGTCTCTATGAGGAGATGCATGAGGATTACCAGGTTTGTGCAATGGGTGGAGACTGAGGACAGAGAGCTACCCACCTATGAAGGATTTCCTAACCTTGCGGCATTTCTGGTTGAGTTTGAAAGTCTCGTCATAGAATCACAATGCTTGTATGGGTTGGATCATGTACTCAAGGATACGCCTGCCAGATGGTGGGGTATGCACAAGCAGACCATAACAGAATGGCTGCAATGAAAAAGGTTGATGGAAGTCTAGTTCGGTGAAGAAGTTGTCACTGTAAATCATAGGTACACAGGGTTGTCGAGCCCTGTAGAGCACATAAATCAGTGTCGCACTGTATTTACAGTATACCCGTGACATGAATGGGTCCATCATTTCATTCACACATTGGAAATGACACCTAGAACCTAGTATGCGTCTATGGATATGTGACAAGGCACTCAAGAATGGGAAGAGATAACCAAACAATTTGTGCACACATTTGAGTTTGCTTATGAGAAACCTATAGTTGATGATGCACTTCAAATACTCAAAGCTCAGATATTTGCTCAAATCCCTGTCATAGAGGCAAATTCCCACCAGAGCAGTGCGAACATCCAACAGTGGATGGCTTGTTACAACCTATCTAGAGATCCAGACGATGACCCGACTTACATAAACATACCGGATTCATAGGGTACATGCGTAGTAGAGGGAAGTGAAATTTCTAGTGGCCAGTTCCTAAAACTGCTAAAACTCAAGAAAGTAAACATTGGGTCGCCAGAGAACCTGAAGTTTTCCAATATAGGAGATTATTGGGATGAAGAGACTGTCGCAAAGATCATAGACTTGTTGCATGAATATCAGGATCCGTTCCCTACCATTTTTTTAGAGATGAAGGGGATAGTAGGATATTTAGGGGTGATGAAAATACCCCTACGAACAGATGCTAAACCCAATAGACAACTACCATACAAAATGAACCCCAGATATAAGGAAAAGGTAAAGATATAATTGGATCGCATGCTCAATGCAGGAATCATTGAACTTGTTAAGGAATCAAAGTAGATCAGCCCTATAGTAATCTAAGATAAGAAGACAACAGGTGAAGTCAGTATCTGTGTCGACTTGAGGAAGTTGAACGATGCATGATTGCACGAACCATTCCCAACACCATTCACAAATGAAGTACTTGAAAATGTAGGTGGACAAGAGATGTATTCATTCACTGATAGCTTCTCTCGCTATCATCAAGTCAGAATCGTGCAGGAGGATCGCCACAAAATGACCTTCGTCACAGAATGGGGATGCTATCAGTATACGGTAATGCCCTTTGGACTCAAGAATGCACTTGCTATTTTTTCTAGAATAGTAGTTTCTGCTTTTAAATATTTTATACATAAATTCCTTGAGGTCTACTTTGATGATTGGATTGTGTTTGGTATAGTAAGAGACCATATCAAGAGTCTGCGCATGATCCTAGGTCATTGTCGCCAGTATCAAATTGCACTTAATTCCAAGAAATGTATTTTCTGTGCACCATTTGGTATACTATTGGGTCACGTCATATGTTGCGATGGGATTTTGGTTGACCCAACAAAAATTGCGATTACTCTCGACCTACCACCGCCTACATTAGTTACCCAAATCAGATCTGTGCTAGGACATACAGGCTACTACCTGAAGTTCATTAAAGGATATGCAGTGATCACTGCACCTATGGAGAAACTGTTGAAGAAAGATGCAAAGTTCTAGTGGAAAACAAAGTGCCAGGAAAGCTTAGATAAACTGAAGACTACAATGGCCACTGCGCCAATACTTGTATTTTCGGACTGGAAAAAGGAGTTCCATGTGCATGTCGACGCATCATCTGTCGCGCTTGGTATAGTCTTGACACAACCAGGAGAGGGTGTGTTGGACCACCCTATTGATTTCACAAGCAGGAAACTGTCAAAAACAGAAAAGAACTACATGATGATAGAAAGGGAAGGCTTTGCTATGGTCTATGCACTTCAAAAGTTCAGACACTATTTGTTGGGTGGGCATTTTTAGATGTACATTGACCATTCAGCGTTGAAATAACTAGTCAACAAGCCAGCGTTGTAGGGGGGGGGGAGATCTATAGAAAGTTCTCCTATTTCAGGAATTTGATTTTGAGGTCATAGTTAAACTTGGTCAACTAAATGTTGGGCTGGACCACTTGTCAAGGATAGAAAGTGGTGAGGAACCAACCAACTTGGAAGATAATTTTCTTGACACGCAACTATTTGTGGTCCACATGATGGAAGATCAGAACCATGAGTTTAACGCCATCATTCAATTTTTGAGCACAAGATATGCACCGGAAGGAATGTCAACTAATCAGAAGAAACACTTGGTCATTAGAGCTGTTGATTATACATTGATCGCTAGACACCTCTATAAGCTGGGCGCAGATGAAATACTACATCGCTATGTATTTGAACATCAATGATCTTGGGTTATGAATGAAGCACATGTTGGTGTCGCAGGAAGGCAATACACGGGAAAAGCCACTGTGCACAAAATCCTACAAGCAGGATTATGGTGGCCAACCATACACATGCATACTAAGAGTTTATGTCGGCGTTGCGATATCTTCCAGAGAATAGGAAAACCGCCATGCCACGATGAAATGCCATTGGTGTCGTAGATATCCCTCTAGGAATTTGATATATGGGACATTGATTTCATTGGACCTATAATCCCACTAGGCAAGAGGAATGGAACGTGCTATATTATCATGACGAAAAACTATTTAATTAGATGGGATGAAGCCGCGCCTGTTAAAGATTGCACCGCTACAACTGCGGCAAAGTTTTTGTTTGAAAATGTAGTGACTAGATTTGGCTGTCCAAAGATTCTCCTAAGTAATCAAGGTACACATTTTGTTAACAAAGTGATTTCTGAGCTTACTGCAGAATTCCAGATCCAGCATAAGAAGACAACACCCTATCATCCTCAGGCGAATGGAACGGTCGAAGCTTTCAAAAAGATTTTGGAGAATGCATTGACAAAGGTATGCAACATGCGCCGAGATGATTGAGATTAGAAAGTTTCAGTTGTGCTATGGGAATATAGCACAACTTGCAAGAAACTGATAGGTCACACCCCATTTAGGTTGGTATATGGACAAGAAGTTGTTGTACCAATGGAGTACATTGCGCCAAGCCTACGGATTGTTGCGCTGACAGAGATGACTGGCGGAGATGTCATCGAGCAAAGGCTATCACAGCTCATTCAGATGGAAGAGGAACGATTCATCGTAGGATATCATCAGACTGTGGAGAAGCAAAGACATAAATCATGGCATGATCTCAATATTTTGGTTAAGCCATTTAAAGTCGGAGGACTTGTATTGTTGTATGACAACAAGTTTTTCAAACACTCGGGTAAAATAAAGACACATTGGCTTGGGCCATATGTGATTGCACACATCACTGATGCGAGTGCAGTATAGTTACAGAAGCTTGATGGAACATACATTCAAAGAATGGTGAATGGAAGTTGCCTAAAGCTGTACTACAATGGTTGCGACATTCCTGTCTAGGTCTGAGTCACGAAAAAAGAGAGAGAGAGAGCTTTTATGTCACATGTCGATGACATATGCATGCATAAGCGCCAGAAAAATTAAAATGCGCAAGAAAAGGTGGAAAGAATATGGAAAGGAGGAAATGACAAGATGTCTACAATTAGGTATTTAAGAGAGGATATTTGGTAAATATTGAGGTGACTACGATAGCTAAGAGCCATAAATTTGATGCGGTACAAGGAGAATGATGACGTGCTTTTTGGTCTCGTCAGTCATCGTTGACATCACTGCCATAAATATGCTAACAGGTACAACCCGACACTCGAGTAAGTAAAGTTAATACAGGAATGTGTTGGCCGAGAATCCCATGTGATTGATTAGACATCGACCACTGAATACATGATGACTAAAGGACATAGAGGTGCGTATAAATACTAGGCTTCACCATCAAGAAATATTTTACGCAGAGAGAGAGAGAGAGTTGAGAGAACCGGAGCTGAGCAATCAGAGAGACAAAATTCTGTCAGACACTTAGCCAACACCCATGGTCATTGAGATCCCCAGTGACAGGGAGCTATTAGACACAACTGTTATCTTGAGTTTCCTAATTGTCAAAGAAGAATTAGAATCACTAGAGGTACAACAACCAGAGAAGCAGCCAGAAACTGACCTGATGGCACGAACCAGGAAACCATCTATCCCCTCTACTGCACCTAGACCTCCACTTGCTCCTCGACCTATAGCCACCCCTATTAATATTCCAACCCTTGGTTCGCTCCTTGTGCCAAAACCATCTCAGAGACCACTGACTGCAGCTGCACAACCAATTAGAGAGTTGAGACAGGTCAGTGAGACAGAAGCAGGAGGCCCATTCGGATTGCAAATGAAGCAAACATATAGAAAGAAGAAGGCTACAGGCATCCTAGACACTGCTGGAAAAGCACCCATGGAAGAAGGCCCGTTGGAGGAAGACGCCATGGAAAAAGACTCCCCACTACGTAGAGGCCCATATGCTGAGGAGGATGACGAAAAATTTCCCCACTATGTCTGACCAAGAAGAGCTGACGCAGAGGAAGTGGTGCTTCCAAAGAAGGCCAATACAACTTTGGTCGCGCCGCAAATCCCTGAGAACATCCCCATGCCCAAGAGAGTCATGCCAAAGGTCGTCAAGTTGAACTTCGAGGACTTCGACACATGCCAGCAGCCAGGGTTGAAAAGAACAATTTGTATGATCCCCGATCAGACCGACTCAACTTGGGCTCAGATACTCAGACCAATGCAATGGGATGAAGGAGTTGGCCATGCATGATTGATGAACCTACTATTTATGCCACATTTAGGACACAATACATACGTAAACACATACGCGATACAGCTTTTGGTATGTTTCCACTGAGGATGTTTATGGCTTGATCGACCATACCTGGTCGACATCGACCTTATTGCTACGATAACAGGTCTTCCTAAGGAAGATGGCAACCCTGTGCCATATTTGGCCCAGAAAAAAACCACCAGGATGAAGCAGAAGTATAAGCTTTAGTGCATAGACATGGGATTCCTAATTGGCCCCATTGAAGACGTAATCATGTGGTTTTCCATGTGGATCCTCTCTTGTAAGCTTTTACACAAGATGAGGCCCAACCAGTGCATTGCGGGAACAATCGAGCTCTCAGAAATGTGTGCACTGGGCAAGATTTTCAATTGGTCACGATTTTTGTTGAATGAGTTGATAGATGACGCTATGAAGGCCCGGGAAGATCCCACCTACAAATTTCATTACTCATGGTTTCTCATCTTGATCTCCTTCACCCTATGGGGCAACCCGCCGGACTATATACAGATGGATGTCCCACTGCTGTGCATTGGTGCAAGGTACCAGAACTTGTGGGATCAGAAGAAGCATACGGATCGGCAGAAGGATAAAAACATAGAGTTATTTTTGAAAATAGAGGCACTGTGCGATGTTTTCCACCGATCCCACTGAGTCTGCGTTGCGACCGTGCACAGCTACGCAGCCTTTATCAATTTTCAAGCCTGTTCCCATAATATGATCTTGGAGCTCAAGAACAACCCAACGAGGAAAGCACACAATGCAGGGTTCATGATCACTGACATTGATGTCGATGAAATTGTTAAGGAGTGGCTCATAGAATGGTGTGACCCACTACCAGAGCTGCTGCATGAACACCAAAACGAAGACGACCCACCAATGGATCACAGCGAGGGACACCGTAATGGCCAAGGAAGCGACGTAGGTGATGATCAAAGAGGTTAGTCGCAAGAACAAGAAGAAAAAATTGAGGATGCTGATAGGAATGGCTTGGATCATCCTGACTCCGAGTGCATGCATACTCAGGAAAGTACCCAAACACAAGTTCAACCACAACAACAAATACCAGAGCACCCGTGCAAGAAGAGAAAATAAGACAAGACGTTTGGCATGAACACATTGACTGAAGATGATGTGCATGAACTTGCAAATGCTGTCATTAAAGTTGTGCAAGACAACCTTGGCACTCTGAACATACAATAGGTAAGAATTTCTGACCAAGTCAGGAACCATTTGAATAAGTTGATAGAAGCCATTAATGAGGTCAAATCCATTGTGGAGGCTGAGACATACGATGTTGATCCCAACGTTCCATTAGCCACACCAGAGTTAGTGCTTCCCATCAAAGTAAATATTCTGAGGCACACACTGGAGACAAAAGTAGATACAAGTGCACTTAATGATAGTCTACAGATAGACTTCTCCAAGATGTCTTTGGGTGAAGTCTATGAAGTTCAGTAGGTAGCCACGTCTGAAATACGACTGAGGGAAAATGTTGTTGCTTATCAAGAAGCAAAACAACAAAGGAAGGAAAAGGTGTGCAAGGCCCTCCTTAAGGACAAAGAGCAGGAAATTGTTGTACATGAGCATAGAAGGGTATCACTCGCTGAAACCATTAAGAGCGTGGTTGTAGAGTTCCCACCAGAAGTGGGCCAAGAAGATGAATATTTAGAAGCTAACCTTTCCTGACTGTCGCATATCGCGAGGGAACTAAAGAAGCATGTTGAGGAACTGTAGGATAGGCAGGTACCAATCACACCTCTAGAGGTCCTAGAGGAGAGAAGAAGAGCATCATCTGAGGCTGCTGAGAAGATCAAAGAATGAGAAATACTCTACACAAAGGAAGTTGAATTTGTCACTACAATTTGGGGAGCACTGCTAGAATATGAAACTACAGAAAACATAAGGGAAAGCGCGCGAAAGGCAGATGATAAAATCAGCGTTGTGAAGGCAGAAATGAAGAAACTACCGCTGCAGGAAAAGGTTACTAAGAGGGTGGAGATTAAGCGACTGTAGCAGGAATTCTAAGCTTTCGAGATCAGGAGTGGAGTAGGGAAGCCGAGGTTGAGACACACCAATTAGAAGCAGCCCGACTCACAGTTCTTGTTTAGCATGTGCATCATAAACTTTAGCAAGTCACACTTTCGTTAGAGGAAGGACCATCAGAACATATCAGTTTCGACCGTGTAGAGCAGTTGGCTGCGTAGGAAGCAAAAGTAGCAGAGGAAGTTGCAAGGTGCAACAGATGGTGAAGGAGTTCCAAGACAAGGTTGGTCCCACCGCACAGCCTGGGCTTGCGCCAGAGGCATGGATTTTGCAAGGCAAGTAAAAGTTTTGCGGTAGGCCATTTTTGTAGACGAAGTGCCTTTTTGCTTCGTGGCTTGGGACGAGCCACATGTGACTGTTGGGGGCCTGTTGGGACAAAGGAAGTACACAAGGAAGAAGCGAATGCACAAGCAAAAGGATGAAAAGTGTGCGCGTGATAGGAGAAAAGCAGGCTAAGAAGGAATCAACGCAGATAAGAAAAAACATGTGCATGACAGAAAAAGAGGCAGAAGGAAAGATGCGATTAGAATGATGCAATAAGGAAGACAGATCCAAGTCGATGGAAGAGGCAGATAGAGAAGTTAAGGTTGGAAGATGGAATTCAAGGAATACTACAGAAGGACGAACCAACAGGAGGAGGAAGGAAATTTTTGCAGCTATTTATGACTGGTACAAATGAGCTCAAAGACGTTTCTACGGCTAGTTAAGGCCGTGGTTAATGTCTTGAAGGGTTTTTCTGGATAGGTATGGACTAGCATTGATGTAAACCAGAGATATTTTGGGTTCTTGAGTCTGTAATAACTGAGCTATACTCAGTTGACCCTACGTGGTCTTATAAATATTATATATATGAGGAACCCGACCTGTATAAGGGTTGGGTTTTAAGTCGTTCATTCATTAGATGTTTGTTTTCAAGAGTTATGCAGTTCTTAGTTAGATTCAGAGAAAGAGTTAGAGTAAGAAGACTCAGAGGAGAGTCTAGTAGAAGGATAAGGTTGTTGAGCTATGGATCCTACAACTGTGTGCGTGGATCGCCAGTAGAGTAGAAGAGTCGATCCAGGATGTGTGTGGATCAGTAGGAGTAGATAGAAGAATGAACTAGAGAGCGTGAGAGAAAAATATTGAGTCAAATAGACATATCTAAGAACAATATACATACACAGGATGCAAGATGCTATAAACCATTCTCATGCCAGATGAAGAGAACCTTGGCGGTTTTTCCTAGATGGGTTTCCGCGTTATTTACTGTGTCATGTGGATGAATGTTTTTAATGATGAATTTTGATGTGAATGTTTTCTTACTATGCACTATTACAGTTACTGTTGAATGAGTATCATTGTAGTAGGGATTTCTCCCTTGCTATAGAGAAGGAACGACTACCTTCCATCTATAGGACAGAAGGGTAGGGTTCTTGTGAGAATGAAAGAACAGAAAGAAACTAGACTGAAAAAAAAAATGAGAAAAACGAAACCCCTATGCACACAAGGTTAGGGTTAAGCTCTAAGACCCTCCATACAACTATTAGAAAACTAAAATACCTGGAAGCAATCAATGAAAACCTGCAAGAACATGTTAAGCAATAAACCTGCAAACAAATACTGTTAGAAAAACTACAATCTACTAAAGCAAAGACATAAAACAAAACAAGTATATCTTCTAGTTGGAATGGGCCACCATGCCCTAGCTTGGGAGAGCACCTCTCTTAGGAATGGGGAGCTATGGCTCAATGGAGGAATGGAGAAGAGGGAGGGTGAATGGCTTGAGAGGAAAATGGTCTCAAGGCACTCACATAGGCAGCATAATGATAGGGAGTGAAGGATTTTTTTGAGAGTGCCCCCCACCCCTCTATTTATACTTTTTTCTCAAGATTTTTAGGGTTTTAAGCCCTTGGTTTGGGATTTAGCCCCTTTTTTGGGATTTTAGCCCCTTTCGCTCAATCTTTAGCTCTTTTGGGGGTTTTAAGCTCCTTTGAGGGTTTTTAGCCCCCTTTTGGAGGCTTTAGCCCCTATTAGAGCTATTTTGGCTCTTTTTAGGGGTTTTTAAACCTTTTTTCATATTTTTAAGCCTTCTTAAGGGTGTGGGGGTCAAATGAGGTCAAATGAGGGTCATTTGTGGGTGTCCTTGGGTGGTGTAGGCCATGTAGAGTTGAGTGAGGGATTTTTTGGGTTAACAGATTTCCCCCTGATGTGTGAGGGCAGGAGCTCATCGTATGGCCGACAGACATCATAGGATTTTCTGGTGAGAGGTGGTGCTTCCTAGGCTGGGACATGGTGACTTTTGGTTTTTGTATTAATATGGTTCCCATCAATGGGTGAGATACAAATAATGTGTAACATGTATATGGATGAGGCAGGAATCCCCATGCTCATTACAATGTCAAAAGAAAAATGTCATCTATGCTCTATAATACAAGAGCTGATCATGTACAACTGATGATACATAGTGGTTGCCTCAATGAGAGGATGAATACAATATTGATCTAAAGAACTGCTACATTGGACCTATGGCATTCTCATGGAATGCTATATCTTCATGACTGATGGCCTGCTAGATCTAGAATGGTACATAGCTGTATGGACTCACTGATGGAGAGTCAGAGTCTCAATGGTACAAATATGTTGCATCAATCACAAATCTATATAGAAGCACTACTGGGGTTTTTGAACACTGTCTCCAATGCAACCCAAAAATCATAAGGGACATAAATTTGTTTAGGTCCCTCGAGTAGACTCATCAATGTGTTAGAGTCAGGTGACATCCGGGGTCTTCGACAAAATACTACATGGACCAATACCCTGTACAAATCTCAACGGTGCGATGATGTAGTTGGAGTCGAGCACATGAGAAACAACCATCCCAAGAGGCATTAAGGACTCCTCTCAAGTGGTCCAAGGAACTCATAAATGAGGTTAATGAAACCAAGATACAGGGACCTCTAGGTCTATCCTCTGGAATATGTGTGTTGTCATAGATAGAGGGAGACCTGCCCCTAGTCAAGGAAATGGTGTTTCCTTGACTAGAAGCGCGAGGGAGATAACCGAAATATGTGAGACAATATGAGGACTGACCCACTGAAATGGGGGGGGAGGGAAATAGGTGAACAGGAGCAGAGGGAGTGTAGTAGACTCAAATTTCCTTTGTTTAGAGTATGACAGCAGGGCAGACCCGGCAGAAAATGAAATTGACTCATGGGAATGGGAACATAGCTGTGATACCGGGAATGTCACTGTAGATGGGAAATACTTGGGGGAGGTAGATACTTTTGGTGCTAATGGGATCCAAGGAAGACACATTGTAGATTACTTTGAACAAAGGTGACCAAAAGTGGGAATGCTACCAAACTGTTATCTGTGGGGTGGTGTCTAGAGACACTGTTGTGGTACGAGCTCGTGGATTTTTGGTGAGCCTAAGAAAGTAAATGCTCGATGGTGCTTTCAATTTTAGAGAGTCTGAAAGCACGAAGAAGACTCCAGTGGGGGGTCTTTTTCATTGATAGTCTCTTGTGCCCGAAAAAGGTTAAAAGTGTACATAGGAGAGCTTGCCCATCCTTTAGGGGATGGGAGACTTCTTTACCATTGGTAGTCCATTTAGGTCGGAAAATGTTAAACCTATACTGACTGGATGATCATTCAGATACTTTTATGAGAATGAATGAAACCAAGTTTGCTTGGCGATCTTTTCTTGACGAGAAGGCTGGAAAAGAGCTTAACGACAACCCATGGTGAGCTTTTTCATAAAGTTCGGCCCCTCTACCCGAGAAAGAATAAAAGTATGCAGAGGGGAACGGTCTTGGATTGAATGTGCCAAGGTGGTCCTTTTCATTTGATGGTATACATAGTCCGCAAAAGGAGATAAATGAGACGATGTAGACCCCCTTTCCTATACTTTAACGAGCGGGAAAGGAAGCAGCTGCACTTGGCAATATTTTCATTCTTTTAGGAGTCAGAAAAGAGCTTAAAAGAAACTCTAGTATGGTTAATCGATCGCAGTGGCACAGGTGGTGCTCCTATGTTGGGATAGTGGACAGTGGTCCAAAGGTTGTCCATGCAGTATGGATGGAGCAGGTGGCTCTTAAACATACCAATACATGCACTGGATAGGTTGCGGCAGAGGAACGCGAGTCGGTGTGGCAGAGTCACATAAACCGAGGTGGCTCTCGGACAGAGGTCAGGAGAGTCGTGTGTGAGTTGTGGTGGATGGACTTGACTACATGTGATGTGAGTGCAAGTATAGAGGTAGTTATATGCCAAGTACATACAAAGGAAATGATCCGTCCTCCGGACGATGGTTTGGAGATCTGCAGAAGGTGCGGTGGACGAATTAGACAGCTATATGCTAAAAATCAAAATGATGTGCCTTACGAGTGGTGGCCCAAAAAACCACATGAGTGGTGGTAGGAAAGTGTGATGCAAGTACAGGTCCAAAGATACTTGTATCACCATGATGTGGCTAATAAATCGAGGTAACTTTCGGGAAGCGGTCCTGAAAATTACTTGTTAAACATGAGACGATGGTCTCATAAAAAGATAGAGGACGAAAATTTGAGCTCAAAGGTGTGAGAGGTGTCTTGAACAAGCTCCGGGTGACTCTAAACTAGAAAAAACTATGCTATAAGGGACTCATAGTGGTTATATCCAGCATAGACTCTCTTGAGGTGGAGCCCATTGCGCGGCTTCTTCAAGAGTCGACCATCTGTGTCAACAAATAGGTATGCCCCCTTACCGAGACGAAGGTCATTGGCAAGGTAGGATGACAGAATCTGGTATTTTATGGGAAGAACCGATTCCACACTATGGTTTAAAGGGAATGGGGTAAAACCAGAGGCGGTCTTACAGATCTCTCCGTTATTGTGTAAGTGGTGTCATGATAGATCAGGGGGATCTTCCATAAGCGATGAGACGGAAGGGCGATTGGTGCTAGTGATCATGTAAATGGTATTGGTTGTGGCTTTGGTGGCCTTGCCCCCAGTCTCTATTGGAGGAAGAGGGGAAGGCCTGGAGACGGGAAGAGTCTTTGATTGACCTAGAGGTAGGTGCAACATCATCTCAATTGTCTGGAAGTGAGTTAACACATCCTGGGGCCTCAGAGGTAGGGTAGGTGGTTCAAGGTACCACATAGGAACTCCTAGTGTGAAATCTTGTAGATTGCGGGTTGCCAAGACCGACTTACACATGATCCCGGATGGTAGGAAAAGGAAAAGGAAAAGGAAAAGGAAAAGGAAAAGGACCGTGTTGATCGAGAATAAACCCCAATGTTTCCTTGGTAACTGAGGTTGCGGCTGCGGTTGGTGCATGTCATCCCAAGGGTACTCCGGAGAGGTTAAGGCTTCAAGTATCTCCTCATTGTTGCGGAAGCAACGAAGAGACAGTTCTGATGGACTGTCAGTAATGGTGGAGATAAGAGGGTCTATAGAACTAGACATCATGTAAATGGACATGGTGTCTGAAGAAGGAGGTGGGGGGTGGACTTCTTCGATCAGAGTGATCTATGATTCAAGGGAATGTTGTCGAAGGTTGGCTAAATCCATTCGAAACTCATACAAGTCTTGGAAATGGTGAGAATAGTGTCCATACAATCCACAGAGGGTGCAAGCATGGTTTGTTCTCAATGACTTGTTTCTCACTATTGGCCCACTTGGAAGTTCAACCACAGGGAGGTTTTTCGTTGTATCCATGGCATCCAAATGCGCACAAATTATAGGAATATCAGGGCAGTTTTGAGTTGGATGGATCTATTCTTCGCAGATGGTGCAAGGTAGGACCTATTGAGGTTTAGGAGTAGCTTTCACGTTCTTGCCCCTAGCCCTTTTTGGGTGGGGTGGTGCGGGTGCGAGTGTAGTGGTTGGTTTTTGCAGGCCGGGTGGAGGATGGGATTCGACTGCAATAGGTTGCATAGGGGTTAAGACTACCTGGGGCATTGGTGGTTGGGCCGGTGGATCAAGGTACCACACAAGAATTCCCAATGTAAAAGTGGGTAAGTTTAAGGTAGCCATTACTGGCTTGCTCATGACACCAGGCGGGGGAAAGAGGAAGGGAATTGTGTGGACTGGGAAGGAGCCGAGATAACTCCTTGATGGTTGTATGTGGGGATGAGGTTGTGGTTGCTGCTGTGCGTAATGCTGCTGATGCGGATGATGTTGCGGCTGCTATTGATGTCGCGGCTGCGGACGGTGCTGCTGTTGCGGTTGGGGTTGCGACTTCGAACGGTGTTGCTGTTGCGGTTGGGGTTGCGGCTGCAGTTGTTGTTTGGGTGTAGCAGTGCTGGATGAGAGCATGCACATATCCACAGTATCATTTGGTTTCCGTGGTGGTGAAACTAAGGGGAAAGAAGCCATTGTGGTGGTATGGGCAAACAACCCAGGGCTCAGATTCAACAATGGGGAGGCTGGTATGTTGTCAACCATGGTGTTGACCGTAGGGATAACATTGGCGGGTGTTTTCAGTCGTTGTGGATCAATCGTGTTGATCGTAGGGATAACGTTGAAAGGTGCCATTAGCACTTGTGGATCATGATAACTCAGTTGGTCAACCATCATGATTTTCCCTTCATGGGGGAACATCATGAGACAGAAAACAATTGTTGCTACGACTCTCATGGCGTACATATAAATTCTTCAGAGGAGAAGGTTATAGTCCAATTGAGCATTGACAACCTCTATGTCAATCAGTACTGTTTTTTTGACTAATGTGATGGGGACGTGGGGGATGATTCCTTGGGATTTAGTGGGATGGCCATCATAATCCTGCATAGTTGTAGAGGATGGTTGCAGAACTGGGGATCCAAGCTTCTGCTAGACTAGGGTAGACATAACACATGTGGATGCCCCCTCATCCACTATGCACTGGTGCACGACCGAATTCCGGATAGACACCGGGATTTGGAAGGAAACGGTTGATGGCATTCGTGGTTCTCCATTCTCTGTGTCAAATGTGATCAACTTGGAGTCAGAGGGGTCTACAACACCCAGGGTGGCTAGTAAGGATTTCCGCTATGTTGGGCAAGTTTTGAGTACCTCAAGAGCGGACATGGAAATAGGTGTTTGGACCAAATCATCCACGATGTTGTAGCTGATAACAGTTCTAGCTGTGGTGTTGTTGGAAACCCATCATATGGGGGGCATGGAAGGAAAGGGGGTAACTGAAGAGGTGCATTGGTTGTTTTGGATGTAGATGTCGCTGATGTGTCAGCGGGTTCGGTGTTGGTTTCGTACTAGTTTCGTCTGGTCTGTAAATTGACCTCTTCAGTTGTCATAGCTAGCAGGTGGTGAACACCTGTTTCTGTCATCAGAGGTGCCCCCATAGCGTTGGGATTGGGTTGGGGAGGGGGTGTAGTTGCCACTAATCCTTGGACTGGTAATGGGTTTTGGAGCGCCATAGGAGGAGGTCCTAGTGGTGCCGGGTTGGGATTGGTCTGTTGTATTGGTGGCATGTTGAACCTCATTTCTAATGGTCTGTTTAGCGTGACCCATGAAGGGACACTTGTATGTGTAGTGCTCATAGACCTCACATAGTGTGCACGGTTGGTTTGTATGCAACGGAGCATTGCGTCTTGGTGCATTTGGTCGTTGAGGATTTTGGGCTGGCTGGTTTGCCACGGCATTGTTGGGAGGATTCGGTTGTTGACCACCTCCTTGTGGTTGATTGTTCCCTTGGTTTCGGGGTCGGTTATTCCTGGCTTTCCCTTGTTGGTTATTGGGGGTTGGCTGGATGGGACAGTTTTGCTGTGCAAACACCTATCCCAATGGAGCAGGTGGAGCAGGGGCGGGGGCTTGAACAGTTTGTACCGGTGGTGCATAGTAGACTTGGGTGGGTGTCAGTGCCACAAATGTGGGTATTTGTCTCACGTATTGTTGTGTCATCCAAGCTAATGCCTGGGCCTACTGCAGTGGTGCATGTTGAGCATAAGAAGTTGTGGCTCCGGACTGGGACAACATTCTTGCATAGTCTGGAGTTTGGTTTTGGTAGGAAACACTAGGGGTGTTGCTTGGTTGTGGTGGTATTGTAGGTGGCATCGGACGGTGCTGTGGTTGGTGGGAGACAGAACCTATCAAGCCATCTGTGGCATGGGATGCCCCTGGTGCATCCTGGTAGGAGGTGCCTGCATGGGGAGCATCTAGAATGATAGTGTAAAGGTATCTAGACTGTGAATATATCAGATCAAATTGCTGGGCTTTCAAGATGGCCTCCTCTTCGGATTGGGGATGTTCGGATGCGACGTCCTTTACTATAGGTGGTAGCAAGGTTCTTAGGAACCAATCCAGGAAGATCCTGTCATAAAGTTGGATCTTGCACAAACTAAGGCGTCACCGACACTCATGGATGTGGTCGGTTATGTTGGTCATAGTATTCTAGCGACAAGATAACAAGATCTCCACCCCTTCATCGTATCTAACGGGGAGTTGGAAATATTGCAGGAACATGAAATCCAAGGAGTTGAAATCCGGGTACTTGGCTTGTGGTAGCTCAATGTACCACTTGGCTGCAGCACCTATGAGGGTGCATTGGAATAGTCAGAGTCTAATTGAATCATCTACGATGTTGTTTGATGATCACCATAGGTGAAACGTCATGATGTGGTTTTGGGGGCACTCCCTTGCCTTCCCTTCAAACTTGGGAATGTCTGAGGGAAGTTTGGTTGGCATGGGAGGCCAAAAAGTTTGATGGCGGATAGGGTCATTTGTTAATCGAGCCAAGTTAAGAAATTTGAGACGTGCCATGAAAGGAAGGTTTGACCCAAGGTTGATGTGAGACGGGGCAGCAATGGTGGTGGGGTTTGTAGGGACATGATGCACCTGCATAACTGAGGATACTTGTGGCACCATTGTGGACAGGCCACTGTACCCATGTGTGGTAAAATGAACTATGTAAGTGGAAGGGCCACTGCCCCCATGTGTGATAGGAGGGGCAGTGTAGGTGGAAGGGCCACTGCCACCATGTATGCCAAGTGGGACAGTGTGGGTGGAAGGAACACTACCCCCATGTGTTGCAGGTGGGAAAACTTGAATGGTCAATGTGGGTGGTGGTAGCTAGCTTATGACGGCTTACATGACCGTGGTGGGGCCACCAGCAGAGGTCTTGGTGGTGGTGTGGGGTGTGGACATGGGTCCCTTGCCAATCACTGAACCGAAAAATGGATCCGGGTTTGCACCAGCCATGGGGCTAATGGTGCATTATGCAGGTCTGGCTCAGATTGGTATGATTCTGAGTTTGAATCATAGGCTGTATGTCCTTTTGATGGTGTAGAGGGTCATCGAGAATGGTCTCGATGGTGTTGGTGCAAGGAACCGAACTATGGTGGGTCGCTTCTCAGGAGCGAGGAAGAACGTGGGGAATCAATCGTGTTTTATTTGTATGTCAAAATGGTGAAATATGGTAATGATTTTTGGACACCGGTTTTAATGGTTTCCTATTGGCTTCAGGTGGTCACTCGAGCACCAAGACTGCCAGAAGACAGCGCTTGGAATTTTACTCACGGGAGTGCTAATCAATTGGTGGGGGTCGTTTCCTGTTTCGCTTGGAAATTCCTCTCAGCGGCCAGCTACTTTGGGGTTCCCATGGTACTCCTCATAGTGAGTTTTTGGGCTAAGCCCAAGTACTTCCCACGGTTAAGGCAGTCAGAGACCTATGTCCTCAAAGACTGCAGATGTTTGACTTAGTGTAAATTATAAATTTTAATGGCTCACTCAACGTCATGAACTTAGTTTGGTTGTTTTATATGGTATGGCTTGTGTGTATGTATTTTGTCTTTCTGTTATGCTTAGTGTCTGCTTAAATGGTTTATGAATATTCTGCAGAGTTCAAAACATTGTTGATGAAAGCAATAAATGATAATCATAAATTTAGACATGTACCATTTGTGAATCTGAACTATGATAGCCTGACTAGGTGACTGCCTTGCACCTGTATTTATCTTCAACCAAGAAAGGGTGTTGGGCTCTCAACACAATGGGACTAAGCCTATTTGTATATCCACAGGTCACCCTCCATATGCAAGGTTGGTCAATGAGGAGGACGCTGAGCGCCGTGAGGCCCCCTAGGCCTACTACCCCCTCTACCTTCCAAGTCACCCGTTTTTAGTGGTTTTGAAAAATGCCAAGTGAAGTGCCTATTACTATACAAGCTTCACCCTTAGTCTTATCCCATAATACCCTGAAGGGTGATGATTGGGTAGAGGAGTAAGGGATAGGCAAGATGTTGATTTTAATTACAGTAATTTTTTAATCAAGCTTTGATCAGATTCATTAATCCATTAACCATTTCATTTACCATTGATTTACACATGTTGTAATAAAATGAACAAACACTGAAAATAAATAGAAACAGATTTGATGGACAGAGGCGGCTGAGCCGCACTAACAATCCTTAATTTTTGAAAATCAGAATCTGAGAGACAGATTGCTCTTTTCGAGGAAAATGTGGCGAGGGGGTCGCCAAATTTTCCCCAAAACAGGCAAGGGGGTCACTTAGAAACTTCAGACAGAAGCGAGTTGGATTCTGGGATGGGGTTGCACCTTTCGAGGAAAAATGAGTGACCTGGTTGCACCTTTTGAGCCTGAATGGGTGACCTGGTTGCACCTTTTAGCCCGATAAGATTGAACTGCTCCGAAAGGTAAAAAAATTTCATCATGAGCTATAATCGGCCGACGGTAACCTGTACTGTGGCCAAATGGGCTCGGATTGGCCTTAAGGAGGCTCAAAAGTAACTAAGAATGCATAAAAATAGAGATCTAAGCTAGATTTGACATAAATTTAAACTAGGGAAAATAAAAATAAACTGCAAAAATAAAACCTAGGGATCCTGTGGGATCGACCTGGTATGGTCACCAGATTTGTAGTAGGGATTTCTCCCTTGCTATAGAGCAGGAATGGCTACCTTCCATCTATAGGATGGAAGGGTAGGGTTCCTGTGAGAATGAAAGAACATAAAGAAACTAGACTAAAATAGAAATGAGAAAAACGAAACCCCTCTGCACACAAGGTTAGGGTTAAGCTCCAAGACCCTGCATACAACTATTAGAAAACCAAAATACCTGCAAGCAATCAATGAAAGCCTGCAAGAACATGTTAAGCAATAAACCTGCAAACAAATACTGTTAGAAAAACTACAATCTACCAAAGCAAAGACATAAAACAAAACAAGTATACCTTTTGGTTGGAATGGGCCACCATGCCCTAGTTTGGGAGAGCACCTCTCTTAGCCCCTTTAGCTCAATCTTTAGCTCTTTTGGGGGTTTTAATCTCCTTTGAGGGGTTTTAGCCCCATTTTGGAGGCTTTAGCCCCTATGAGAGCTATTTTGGCTCTTTTTAGGGTTTTTTAAGCCCTTTTTCATATTTTTAAGCCTTCTTGAGGGTGTGGGGGTCAAATGGGGTCAAATGAGGGTCGTGTGTGGGTGTCCTTGGGTGGTGTAGGCCATGTAGAACCGAGTTAAGGATTTTTTGGGTTAACAATCGCAGTAGGAACAATTAGTGGATGCATGAAGGATTAAAGCACTATTAGAATATTATGTATGGATTTATGATTCAGTTGTTAAGTGAAGGAATGAGTCGCATGATGTCTATTAAGTGCAAGGAATCATATGCATCGTGTTGTTGTGCCAGTTGTAGAGTCTCAATGGTGAAGTCATGTCATGTGCCAGTTGTGACCTATCCCTGTGCTGTCGTTGCATAGTAGCATACTCCATACCATCGCCTTTGTCGAGCACCTTGGTCACGTGCCAAGGGACTAGAACCCCTCACCAATTGCAAAAACATGGTTATGGAAGCTACCCATACAACTATCTCGGGTGATACTGCGCCTGCTTCGTGGGCGTTGCTGACAAAGCTTGCTCTGTTGGGACGATGTCTTTTGGTGTCTTGTTGGTATTATGTTGTTGTTGAACCATGAGTCTAGACAAGAAGAGAAAAGAGGCCAACATGTGGCATATGAAATTATTGAACCAAGTGATCTCTATTAATGTTATAGCCATTGCACTGCACCTTTGAGTAACTTACTCACTCCCAAGTGAGATTTCTTGATCTCTAAAGGAAATGAATTTTCACATACCTTCCAAGCCATTAAATGAGGTGATCGAAGCCAGTTCTAACTCCTCCTAAAAATACTTTGATATGTTAAAATGGTGGTGACAACTTTAACATCTTTATCTCCTATCATACTAACAACATATATTAGTTAGTCTACAGGTTGGGATATCTCCACATTAGAAACATATTTATATTTAACCCATAGAGCCTTCCTACAATGTAAGTTATAAATATCCTTGACAAGAAATAGAATAGAAGCTAGAAACGCTTATGCAATAATTAAAATAAGAATATAAGAAACAAGGAATCCCTAGCGCCATCCCCATAACATATTCTATAATAAGGTTTATCCAAAGGGGGTCTTCCTATGAGTCTAACAAGTAAAAATATTATATTATACCTAGGATTATAGGCTCATGTTTTGGTTATACATACAACAAAATTTTCAGGCCCATATAGATATAAGATACTATAGATTCATGCATATTCTCCTTTTCGTCTTTTTTGTTTTTTATGTTTTTGAAAAAAAAGGAGTAACAAAGGGGCCAATTTCATCTTGTGGAGGCCGTATTCTTCATTTGTTGGCTGAGTTTGGATTACGTTGGGTAGTAACAGAGAGGTCGATTTCATCTTGTGGAGTCTGTATTCTTCATTCGTTGGATGAGTTTGGACCGCATGGGCCATGATATCATCTAGAGAGGACACATTCTTGTTTGTGAGGAAGATTTACTTTATTTTGGGAGCATATCCTTATAGTTCCACATCTACAGTGATCCCCATGCTTCATCTGGGACAATATAAAGGGTTGTTATAGCCAAAAAGGGAGCTGCAATCCATATGGACATCTACAGGAATCTACTGCAACGTTGTTGGGTACTCTCATTGTAGTCTTCCTTCTTGTTACAACTGTGCATAATGTTTCTAGGTAGTTAAGGATGGCGCTGCAACATAATAAGGGAGTATAAGAAGAATACGATTTGGTTTTTTTTGAGGAGTTGGAAAGGTAGGGAAGACACCAAAGAAGGGCAGCTCACTTCCATAAATCATTGTGCATGCGTAGGAAGCTACACGATAGAGTTAAGGTAATTTCATATTTGCTTGGACACTTTAGAACTACTGTTACAATCATTGTAAACTCAAAGTTATATGAATATGATATTTAGGGTTTATTTTCCTTGTTATTTATGCAAATAAATCTCTATTGCATTTATTGTTCATTGTTAGCGCTATGAAACTCAAGATATGAAAATTATAGTCAATATACAAGCCAAACATTACACATATGATGGCCTTGATTTGCGTACAGAATTAAAAACCCTTAAGGTCCGAAACAAACTCTTTTTGTTAAACAACTTTCTGCACTGTCTAATTTTCTTCTGCAATGGAATTCTAGGTTTCCGCATGTTCCCTTCCGCAGCGGAATTCTTTTTGGAATGAGGGAATCAGAAGTTGGATTTTCGACTTTCGACACTTCTGAAACAAGATTTTGTGCACAACGCCTCTTCCCCGCCGTCGATATCGATCGTTGATCTATCAATTTCGCGGCCAGCTTGAGTGTTCATACAACTTACTTTTTCACACAGCGAAATGGCTTTCTGATCATTCGATCAGTGTCCCCACTTAATCAACGGTGGATTCCAAAATTTATTAAGCGCATTCCATAGAATATTGCGCACATGAAAAGTTTTTCAAAGCTTGAAACTTCTCCTGACGATATCACTATAAACCGTTGATCTTCCCCACGATCGATCCCCACTCTACGATCTATTTTTATTTGACCTACTGGTTAAGGTTTAACCCTCTACAAAGATTCACTTAATTGATCACTGACATGATCAATTATTCTCTGCAATTCAGAAACTAAGGAAATCCAAAGCCACAGAGTTTATACATAGGGTTATATGGAGTGAATGCAGGATGAATTCATACTTATACAAAACTATATGAAGACACAAAATCCATCAAAACCAAACATATATTCTAATCCTCTGTTCTTTATTCATGAATTGACCGGAAATTCAAATACACACAAAGAATTCTACTTGTTCAGTCCTCTCTCACGCTTCTATGCACCTCTCATTCCTCCATTCATTCTATGTGGAATTTATATCCCTTGCAAGCTCTAGAGCTAATCAAATCTTCTTTGAGATATGCTCAAACGTCTATGAGCTATCCTAAGCTCTATGAGATATCCTAAGCTCTGTGGGCCAACAAGCTCTGTAAGATAACTAAGCTGTTAAGAAAATAACTAAAACTGATTTAAATACAAGAGGATTCTGTTTCCATGTCCTATAACAAACGAGTATAGTCCTTATTGATCTCTGCTAACCCTATGACTCACAACTAGCTCAATCCTAACTATTACACCTGGAAAAGGATCTAGATCCTTATCCATTTTATTCAGCTTTTACAAAATAAAGAAAATGACAAATGTACGAGACCCTAGGTCTCTTAAGAGTTCCCTTGAACTTGTTAAGTCATGAATGAATTCGCCCTCTTGAGCCGATTCTCCTACGTCAACATATCAGCAGTACATTGAATACAAAAAGCAACTAAGACTATTTGGCACAGCTTAGTGGTATTTTTGAAAAGTGTTTTTACAAAATCCCTTAACCAAATTACATAAGAAAATAAGCCAAAACAATCTGCAGAATCTGACAGGGGTCATTACAGTTTACTATTCAAAGCATATACCCCTTCTATAAAAATCGAACCCTCTCACTTCCTTTAGATAAATCTTGTTCATTGGTCACTTTCTCATCATGTTGAGTGGAGATGAGAACTGTGTGAATGCATAGAGGAACCATGCACCACTAGAATTTTTGTACTCAATGGTTACTTGTGTTTTTCCATCAAGACGCAACCAGGAGTAGGTTCCATTCTTTTTGACCTCTGTGAGCTTTTCTCCCAGCTTCGTAGGAAGCACATGGGTGAGAGGCATCAACTAAGGGGTTTCATTAGTTACATAAATAGTCCAATAAAGGGTAGAGACCCATGTGCGGGACCTCACACAAACTACCATCCATACTAACAAATCACGACCTAGTCAAGTAGTAAACAATTAGGCTGCCAACACATTTACACACCCTCACGATACCGTTAGTAACCCACAATAGGTCATGGTACCTTCATACACAGGCTTGGGACCCTTAACAGTTCTCAAGGAACTTTCAACCAATCATGACAGTCCTAGCAGGAGTAAGACATGTCACAACAGCCCTTAGTAGGCTCAAGATATGTCATGGTTTTCTCTAGAAAACATTAGCATAATTTACACATATGAAAATGATGCAAACAGGAAACAAAAACTAAATATGAACACTATGATGAATCTCATAAACTCAAAAAAACACATTTTTTTTCAACACTTTCAAGAAAGTTTACAGAGATACAATCAAAGAACATAGGCTTCAAAAATGAAATTCGAACCCTTCATCCTCCATAGAGGTTACATTTATAGTGCAATTTACCCCTAATACATATCTCGAAAAAGGGAATCAAAATTAGTTATATTGTGGGAATCAAACCTGAAAGTACATCCTAAATCCTAACAAACTCTGACATGGTAGATGCACCATTCCCACAAATTTTTTTGGGAAGGCACATTGTGCTGCACGTGACCAACCAAAAAGGCAAAGAATGAAATATGGTGCTTTATGGCTTGCTTGATGAAAACAAAAACTTCGATCATATTTTTAATAGACCACGACTGACTCAGCTACTGACGGGACTTCCAGGCTGTTGATTGCTTAGTCTATGTATATCTTTCCATTGCTGATATTTAGGGGTGGCCATCTCAAATAGATCCTTTAGGAGAACATCCAGGTCATTCGGGGGGCTATCTCCAATAGATGGGAGATATAATTTGACAGTCCTGAATTGAGCCAGCAGCTCGAAGTTGTTGCTGAGTTTATTGATGATTACCTATCCATTTATCCCACCATTCATACCCTCAAAATTTGCATGGTTTAGTCTTTCCTGGTTCAACAATTTGACATATTTTCTATGAGGGATCAACATCCCCTTTGGACCCTAAAACTCAGGAAACCCTTTCTGAAACAGGGGTTGGAACAATTTGTTGAAATTTTCTACCCCTTGCTGAATAATGTTAATCCTAGTAAGTGCATTCTGCAACATGTTGTGCTTTGTGGTCATCCTCCCTGCTGCCCCCAAAACTGATATCCTGTCAATAATCCCCAAGTCAATTAGTTCTTCCCCATAGGATGAGTTTAGAAAAAAAATCGCCTTCTAGACCTCCTCCCTAGGACTTTGTAGACTTTCCTGCCAGAATTTACATCTTCTTCTTGCTACTATAGCATCCTATTTATGCTCATCCACCATGACCAAATTCTTTTCTAATGAGGGAATCTTCTTTATCACTGCATCGAAGAGAAAATGTTTAGCCTCTTAAAGGGGAATTCGGCTTATGACCCACTAGAGAGAATTTGAGGTCAAAAATTGGCCTCAAAAGGACCAAAATGTACTATAAAAATCAACCAATTACATTCTAGTAGATGACATCATCCCCCATGGTTGAGGTGGCATTACATGAGTTAAGA
>LPNX010701050.1:169384-188921 GCA_001517045.1 Pseudotsuga menziesii
CTACAAGTTCAAGACAAATAAATGCTAAAGAACAATAATTTTTTTGGAATTTACAATGAATCTTAGTCACATCATTGTAGAGTTATTTTATTAATTTTATTTATAGTCAATTTAGAAAAGTAACTCAACCATGGTTATTTATATTGTGCATAAAAAGTAGTGTAGGAGGTGAGTTGTCATAGATACCTACCCAATAAAACCCCTAACTCATAATATTTTAATATATCTTATATTTTTGTAGTACATCTCTTAGGAGGCCCATTTTTGACCTCAAATTCTCTCTAATGCTTTCCTCAAACCTGGTTACCTTCTCTTTGAGTGTCCTGATCTCTTCAGCAAAGTATTCACTTTACTTAGCAGTGATCTTGTCCTTGAGCTCTTGATTGACCTCCTTCAATTGAGTGATTTCTAGGTGCTTCGAGGACATTTCAGGCATATCTTTGAATGCCAGAGAAGTGGGTGATCTTTCCTTAGGGGTGCTATAGTCATTTAATTCATTAATTCTCTTCTACATATTTTGTTTCTCTTCTTCCCATGTGTGATTTTCAACCTCCAGCACAGCAAGGAGACCTTTCATATCCAAAACTTCATGCTACAATGTCTTAATCTCCCCTTGTAACTGCACAGTCTGAGGAGGTAGCTGGATGTCTTTCATAGGTTTATTATTTTCTTTTTGTAATCCTGTATCTTGGACATCAAATTATCTGGTAAAATAGGCTTCTTTGTTGCCACAGGAAGCTTATATGCAAGGGGCTATTTTAAAGTGTTATGTGTTGTTAGGTCTTCCACTTGGTCATTCAGGAGTTTCACGTGCAAGTTCTAGGCCTTGTTTGTTGCTTTTTTCTACTTCAATTGGGTCTCCAGTTTAACCACCCTTTGTTGGGAATTGACATGGGTTAACTCCTCCTTATTCATATCAACATAGATGAGATCACTAACTCCCTTATAGAACACAATCTTATCTGGGATTGAGAACCGATCCATCTTAAACTTGACCTCTGAAACTCCTTCCTCATTAGCAATGGCTAGGTTCAGGGAGTTTGTTGTAAGATTCCTCGCAGTAGTGAAAGAGACTTTGCTTCCTGATAGCTTCCTTAGCTCCCTAGACTGCTTCTAAGTCTCATCCTTGGATTTCTCTTTGAGCTTCCCATAGGTGGTCAACATTTTCTTTTTAGTCTTAAATTTCCCTTCAACTACAGAGGCAAAAGAATACTTCTGATAATTGAGTAGAGACTCCTCACCCCATTTCTTCATTAATTGTCTGGTTCCTGGTGGCTTTCTCTCTGAGTCTGTAGTGGCTGGATTTACAACCATTAGTGGCTGGATGGTCACCACATGATTCACAGCCTTTCCCCCAACAGGGTTTACTAAAACAAGCTCCTCCTCTATTACTGTCTTGAGGGAATCATATTCAAAATTAACTCCTGCTCTAGGTTGATTACGTCCTCCTCTACGTCTATCCTAGGATTCTTGCTAGGGGTTTGTTCATCACATTCCATATCCTCCACCTCTGACTGAGACCTTATGCTGCAACCATCATCATTTAGGGGCAAGGGATTAGCTGGGACCATACCTTGCACTTTAGGAGCTTGGATTTTCTCTGCAGAAGTCCAATCAAAATCATAGGTCAGAGAATTTTCCTCCTAGGACAAGTCGGGAATCATGGAGTGAATAAAGAATGACCTTTGCACCTGGACCCTCCTATGGGAAATGATCCCCTTAGGATCATAATTCTATGCATGAGTCACCTGAAACTTCATGGCCTTCAATACTTTCTCCACCATTGGTAATGTTGTTGGATTCTTCACAACGAAGGGCCTGGAATTAGTAGGGTATTTGATCCAAGAGTCCATCATGTGAGCAGTGAAATTCTCCTCATCAGTAGAAATCCTCTTCCTGATACATTCTAGTACGAATACTAAGGGATTTAGGTAAATCGGTAGCATGAAAGGGGCAATCGAAAAACCATATACCCTGATAACTGAGTAGTTCTGCATCAGGATCCAATCTCCAATACCCGCTTGCTGCAAGGCGGCCTTCATGTCTTCTGATATCCTCTTGTCTTTAGGGTTGAATAGTTTGGAGATGCGCAGCAAAATTTTGTCAATGAACAGGGTGTAAGACTAGTCCTGGATCTTCTAGACAGACCAGGCCTAGTCTTTGAACACCTATGGATCCATTTCCTCAAGGTTATGATGGTTGGAACTAACTATGATGGAAAATAGATACACCTGGTATCTAAAGTGCTTATCCAAATCAAAATTCTCAAGCTGAGAATTGATTTCTCTGGCCAAGAGCTCATCAAACTTAATTCTTGCTTCAGGTTGACTTAGGTGAAGGAGAATGCCTAGCATTACTTTAGACACCATGATATCGCTATCAAGACCTAGGATTTGACTTAATAGGGAGATGGCTGATACGACAAGCTTTATGAACAATTCAGAGGAGAGTGAGGTGATAAGGGTATTTGAGGGAAATGGAGTGTTCAAAATGGTCTGTAACAATTTATTCTTGGATTCTAGGTCGGCTTTCCCGAACACCTACAGAATCTCTGATTTGGTGAAGGGGATCAGGGCCTGACATTGGGATTTAGAGAGGCCCAGCAGAGCCCTAATAGCTTATGGTGTAATTATACAAATGACATGGGAGTGGGTATCATCTAATATGGCCTTCCCAATGGCGTAATATCTGGAGGATACCATTTGGACAATATCTGGGAAATTGTGAAATTGTTCTAATGTGAACCCTATTAAGGATGACTTTAAATTTACAAACAGTTATGACTGTTCTCTGGAAGGTGACAATTGAAGCGTTCTAGGCATCCATGACACTGGAAAACCACAAACGAGGATCATAAGCATCATAAATTTGATTGCAAATGATATCCTCATGCGGGTGAAGGATTTTTACAGACGAGGCCATGGCGGAACTATCGAAAGGGTGGATAAACGATGAACAAGTACCTGGTGGTTACGGTCGACACTTCTGGAGATTGAAGTTGTATCCAGCTGACTCGTGCTTGGAGGACATCGGATTTGCAAGGTGGTGGGAGTATTAACGGACTTTTAATGTCAAGCTGATTAGCCTTATAAACCATCGCGCTCCCTAAACGTGACCTTTGTACCTCCAATCTTCGAGCGCAATATCCAATGGGGAGGGGCACACCAGATTTTGCAAAATTGTTTTTAATCTTCAAAGTTATATCAATGGGTTAAAATATTAAATATCTTGGCTTTAATATAAAACCAAAATATATATAATTGATGTTTGGATTTGGCTATTATAAGGTGTAATCTTGTATGGTGTAATATATGGTTGTCATGTGTTGGTAAAGGCTATTTTGGAAAGCATATGGGTGTACTACATGAATATTCCTAACCATATAGTGGAAGGAAGTTGAGAGACCAACTCTCGAGGATCCAATTTGAGAAATTGGGTTGGTTTTATTTTCAAATGGCCAAAAAAAGGGATTGGACAGATTTGAAAACGAGGTATACTTTTTATATTTGATTCTTCAATATGATATTTTATAACATATGTCTTCATTGAATTTGTAGTGGTTTTTTCTTACGTGATGTGCAAATTGGTTCTATGTAGGATGTCAAAGGAATATCAAGTCGAGGTTGAATAATTCATATATTTTGCAAAAATGCATTGAAAGGATAATAACACCACAAGATGCCCTTGTAAAAAATGTTGCAATGTTGCAGTATTGATGTTTAAGGAAGTACAAGACCACTTGATGATTCATGGTATAATAAGTTCATATAAAACTTGGTTTTTCCATGGAGAGAGATTTCCTACTCAAGACTATATATTTGACAAGAGCAAGAAATGCCACACAACAGAGATGCATGATTTTCCTCGAGAAATTATACATGGTGATGAACACATAGTCAGACATCAATATGATAATTATAATGATGAGTTTGCAACACTGCTTACAAATGATACTGAAGTTCTTGAGAATGACGATCATAATGAGGAAACCATGGTTGATGATCATATGGTTGAAATGGTGAATTATTCTTATCAATATTATAATGAAAATCCAGATGTGAATTGTGAAAATGGCCAAGTAAAATCAATGGAAGAAAAAATGATATCAATAAATATCTAAAGTTAATTGAAGATTCCAAGGAACCATTGCACCTAGGTTGCACTAGTTTCACTAAGTTATCGACCACTGTGAAATTGTACAACCTTAAAGTGAGAAATGGATGGTCTGATGCAAATTTCACCTAGTTGTTGAAGTTGTGAAGAGAAATGCTTCCAACAGGAAATACACTTCTAGAATATACATATGTTGCAAAAGGTTTGATTAAATCATTGGGGTTGGACTATGAAATGATACATGCATTCCATAATGATTGCATTTTATATTGAGGAAAATATGAAAAAATAAATGAATGCCCAACATGTGGGGAATCAAGATGGAATGTTGATGCTGGTTCAGAAAAGGTGCGTACAGGTGTCCCGACCAAAGTGCTGACATATTTCCCTATAGTGCCGAGGTTGAAGAGAATGTACAGGTATGATTTAGAACTCTTATCATTCCATTATATCATGTACTACCAACCTACTAAAAAATCATCTTCTTTAATCTACTAAGTATTGCAATGTATATATGATTCTTTATGTTTTTGTTACAACTCTACATATATTTCACAGAAAATGAGGTGGCATCATGAGAATGAAAGTAAGGATGGAATAACATGCGCCACCCAGTTGATAGCCTGGCATGGAAAACTATAGATTCTAAATGGCCTAATTTTTCCAACGATCCTCACAATGTATGAATTGCAATGGCAGTGGACGGATTTAATCCTTTTGGAAACTTGAGTAGTAGTCACAGTGTATGGCCAGTAGTACTAGTCACATATAACCTTATGCCATGGTTATGCATGAAAATGATATTTTGTTTGTTATCATTGCTAATACCTAGTCCTAAGCAACCAGGAAATGACATAGATGTTTATTTGGAACCATTGGTAAATGAACTAAAACTAACATGGGATGAAGGGCAAAGGACATACGATGCTCATTCAAGGTCATTCTTTAATATGAAGGCTATATTGATGTGGGTAATCCATGACTTTCCTGCTTATGGAAATATGTTTGGTTGCATGACTAAAGGGTTTTGCGCATGCCCTATATGTGGAAGGAACACATATTCAATGTATATCAAATGTAGTAGGAAGTGTGTGTACATGGGACATAGGAGATATCTTCCAATAAATCATAAGTATCGTTCACAAAAAGGACAATTTGATGGGAAGTCTGAGCATCTCATTGCACCTACAATTGGACAAGTGTCATATATTTTTTATAGAAATAGAAGTAAGGGAAGATAAATGGGGAAAAACTAAAAGTACAAAAATAAAGAGAAATTTTTAAAAAGGTGAAAATTCAAAGCCTGGCGTGTGGAAGAAAAGGTCAATTCTATTCAATTTACCATATTGGGAGGTATGTGCACACATTAACTTAAGGCCTAAAATGTACGATGCTTGAAGGATTTCATTGTGTTTAATTTGAATATATTGTTTAGTTTTTCTTTGATGTTATAATTCATTTATTTTTTATACGATTGGATGTAGAAACTCCTAGTGTGTCACATTTTAGACTTAATGCACATAGAAAAAAATGTATGCAAAAGTATTTTTGGAACCCTTCTGGATATAAAAGAGAAATCAAAGGATGGGAAAAATTCTCGTAATGACTTACAACAGTTGGGTATAAGGAGGTCACTGGGGCCACAACAAAAAGGCAAAAATAAGCTTCATAGTATGAAAGCACATGATTGCCATGTTCTCATTGTTAGATTTTTAACATTAAGCTAGCATTGTATTAGGATCTTTAACTGAGAGAATAAAAAGCACAACAATCAAACACAAGAGACAATGAACATAGTGTTTTTCCTAGGGGAAACCGTAAATGGAGAAAACTCCACAACTTTCTCAGTGATAGAATCAACACCAAAAGTAAAACCCCAAAACAATAAGATGATCTCCCCACAACAATAACCTCTTTCTTCCTAGCCCCAGTGTCTTCTTCTTCCTCAGTTATGCGCTACAACTAAGTGTGAGTGAGTGTATGATAAATAGAGAGGCTAGCTCTCTATTTATACTAATTCCTGACTTGACAAAACTCTACTAGGGCCAAATTCTCTAGGAGATTCTAATAACCCTAGTGCCCCGGAACTGCGGGGACTTTAACCCTTAACCAATAGGAGGGTTACCCACAATGACTTGACATGACTTGTTTACATTATAGAACCTACCGATAGGAACATTAGGGAATGACATGACTCAATTACATTACAGACACATCTCAGAATAAACATCGGGTTACAATACATAAGAAATACAAGTGAATACATTCCGAAGTTACAATTACGTCAACACTCCCTCTTAACTAGGAAGGTATTCTCTCGACACAATTTATCAGCACAAGTCTTCTTCTCTGTATCATCTGGATCATCATCGAGTCCTCATCATCTTCAAGTCATCTTCATCATCGTATCTGGATCATCATTGGACATCATCACTAGATCTGGATCATCACTGGATCTGGATCATCACTGCTAGATCATCACGGGTGCTATCTCATGATTCTTCTCGTCACAGGAAGTTCTACAGAGCCAACCCTTTTTCATGTTGGTTGTAGGCCTAGCATCCATGTAGGTCTTCTTCGGCGCTTATATCTGACCCTAAGTCAGAATGGCCTGCCCAACACTTACATCTGACCATGAGAGGAACACATCCAACACCATGTTAGAAAGGCACGCCCAACACTCACATTTGGCCATGATAGGAACCAATCTAGTCATGTTAGAAAGGCCCAGCAGCCACATTCACCAGCATGATAGGACACAACTACTATGATCTGTGAAAAGGCTCAACACTTACAACCACCAGCATGATAGGACACAACTACTATGATCTACGGAAAGGCACAACACTCACATCAACCAGCATGGTAGGACACACCTACTACCATCTGTGGAAAGGCACATCACTTACAATCACCAGCATGGTAGGACACACCTACTACCATCTGTGAAAAGGGGCAGCACTCACATCCACCAGCATGATAGGACACACCTACTATCATCTGTGGAAAGGCCAGCACTCACATCCACCAGCATGATAGGACACACCTACTATCATCTGTGGAAAGGCCAGCACTCACATCCACCAGCATGATAGGACACACCTACTATCATCTGTGGAAAGGCTCTGCACTTACATTTAATCATGTGGGAACCAATCCCTCAATCACATCAGAATGGCTCTCAGTCCCAGGCTGAGGATTCCTGGTAACTGGCTAGGTGCCTCCATTCAAAGAATGGAAGTAGCCCTTATATCTAACCCTAAGTCATAATGGCCAGCACTCACATCTGACATTGAAGGAACCAATCCTCTCACCATGACATAATGGAAACAGCCCTTATATTTGATCAAGTGGGAACACATCCCTCAATCACATCAGAATGTCCATGCGCTCACATCTGATCATGTGAGAACACATCTCACAGTCATATCAGAATGGCCCTCAGTCCTAGACCGAGTATTCCTGGTAATTGACTAGGCACCTCCATTCCAAGAATGGAAATAGCCCTTATATCGGATCATGTAGGAACCAATCCTATAGTCATATCAAAATGGCTCAACACTCATGTCTGACATGGAAGGAACCAATCCTCTCACCATGACAGAATGGATCAGCCCTTACATCTGACCATGGAAGGAACCGGTCCTCTCACCATGTCAGAATGGCTCACGGACTCATCACTTCCCCTTGGAAGGAACCTCGATCCGGAGAACACCAAGCTTCTCCCTGAAGTACTCAAACTTCACTTTGGCCAATGGCTTTGTCAATACATCATCTATCTATTCATCTGTCGCAACATATTGGAGCTTCATTGCTCCCCTCTACACCATATCCCTGATATAGTGATACTTGATCTTGATATGCTTTGAATTGTCATGGAACACCGGGTTCTCTGACAACTTCACACAACTATGGTTGTCGCAATATA
The DNA here is from genome assembly GCA_001517045.1 of Pseudotsuga menziesii. Lineage (NCBI taxonomy): Eukaryota > Viridiplantae > Streptophyta > Pinopsida > Pinales > Pinaceae > Pseudotsuga > Pseudotsuga menziesii. Next base: position 177,426 of record LPNX010701050.1, read on the forward strand.
TACAAGTAGCATCCAATTGGAGATCAAATAAATCAGACAGTAGCTTCCTTAGCCATACTACCTCACAACTAGTTGAACAAGCTGCGACATACTCTACTTCAGCTGTACTTAGTGCCACACAAGATTGCTTCCTGCTAAACCAAGAGATCACACCTAATCCCATACTGAAGCAATACCCTGAAGTGCTCTTACTATCGATGGCACTGCATACCCAATCTGAATTAACATAACCCTCCAAGTTAATCTTCTGATTCACCTCATACTTGAGCCCATAATCAACTGTACCCCTTAGGTACCTCAGAATATGCTTTGTAACAATCAAGTGAACATGTCTCGGATCTGTTAGGAACTGGCTCAAGGTGTTCACAGCAAAGCAAATATCTGGTCTCGTGTTTGTAAGGTACATCAAGGGCCCAATCATCTGACGATACATCATAGCATCAACCGATTCTGATAAAGCATCACTCAATAGCTTCAGGTTCGATTCCATATGTGTGGTCATGGCCTTGCAGTCCATCATCCCAAACCTCTTCAGGATCTCTTCTACATACTTCCCTTGTCCAAGGGAGATTCCATCCGCATTGTGCCACACATCTATGCCTAGAAAATAATGCATCATACCCAAGTCCTTCATTTTGAACTCGACAGCAAGCTTCCTCTTCATATCAGCAATCAACCCATCCATACTTGTTACAAATAGATCATCTACATACAGTAGGAGCATCATTGGGTTGCCATCTTCAACCTTGTAGTAAAGGTTGGAATCTGCTTTACTCTTGGTAAAACCCAAACTAGATAGAAAGCTGTCAATTCTATCGTACCATGTCCTGGGTGCCTATTTCAAACTGTACAAGGATTTCTTCAATCTACATACATGAGACTCCCTGTCATGTGTCTCAAAACCGATTGGTTGTTCCACATATACTTCTTCTTCTACTACACCATTCAAGAAATCAATCTTGACATCCATCTGGTGTATCTTCCATTTCATCACTATAGCCAAAGCAAGTACTGATTTGATAGAAGTGTATTTGGCTACAGGTGCAAAAGTTTCTTCATAGTCTATTCCTTCTTTCTGCAAGAAACCACGAGCAACAAATATTGCTTTATATTTTTCAATGCTACCATCTACAGCATGCTTGATCTTGTAGATCCATTTGGAAGTTATGACAGACTTCCCTTCTGGTCTTGGGACAACATCCCAAACATCGTTATTCATGATCAATTAATACTCTTCGATCATAGCATCCTTCCATTATTTCTGTTCTGTCGCTTCTTCATAATTGGAAGGTTCTTTATCGATGAAACCACATAATAAGGCTACATATCCGGAACAGGATCTAGTCCTCTTTCTTTCTCTGTGATTCTCTTCTGGAACCCCATATCTTTCCACACATTGGATAGCTTCTTGTACCCAAGCAGGTTTCCTCTTGTGAGGATTCTTCTCTTGAGGTGGATCTACAGGTTATTGAGGTTATTCAAATTCTCAATCTTCTTCTTGAGTTTCTTCATTCATGGTTGTATCATGAATCCTGGGTGCTTCTCTTTCTTCAGGTTCTTCAGCAGGTATCTTTTTGGATTTGTTGTAAGACGAGTCTTCATCAAATGTCACATCCCTGCTGATGTCAATCTTCTTGAATCCTGGGAAGTATATTCTATAAGCCTTCGAGCTTTCAGAGTATCCCACAAATATACCCTTCTTTCCTGAAGGATCTAATTTTGTCCTCTTCTCTTTTGGAATGTGTATGTACACTGGACAGCTGAATATTCTGAGATGGTTGACTTCTAGTTTCTTGCCAGAAAAGACTTCTTCAAGTGTCTTGTTCTCGAGTACTATGTGTGGAGTACGGTTCTATGCATACACCACTGTTTTGGCATCTTCTACCCATAGATGCATAGTAAGATCTTGATCATGAAGCATTTCTCTTGCAGCTTCCATGATATTTCTATTCTTCCTTTTTGCAATCCCATTATGTTGTGGATTATATGGGGTGGACAACTCCCTCTTAATCCCTGATTCTTTGCATAACTCTTTGAATTAATTTGATGTGAATTCTCCACCATTACCTGATCGAAAGGTATTGATCTTCTTTTCTGTGTGATTCTCGACCAAGGTTTTGAATTCCTTGAACTTGCTAAATACTTCATCTTTGTTCTTCATGAAGTAAATCCATGTCTTCCTAGAAAATTCATCATTAAAAGAAACATAGTATACATACCCGCTTAGTGAACTTGATGACATTGGACCGCATACATCGGAGTGGATGATTTCCAAGATTCCTTTTGCTTTGCTCTTGCTACTTGGAAATGTCTTCTTTGTGTTCTTTCCTTTCACACATCCTTTGCAGACCCCATCATGTTTTGCTTGAATTTCTAGAAGACCTTCAATAGCTTTGCTTGCAAGTGGTAGTGCTCTGTAATGCACATGTGCAATCCTTCTATGCCAAAGTTCATTTGGCTCTACCGTGTCATGGATTAAGGCTTTTTTTGGATGGCCCTTCAATTTGTATAATCCTCCTTCTTGTTCCTCAATCACTACTGCATCATTAATAGTATTTCCTTTTGGCTACATGATGACTTGACCATCTATAAATGCAACCCTCATTCCTTTTGCATCTAATGCAGATATGGAGAGGAGGTTCTTCTTTAGTCCTGGTACAAGAAATAGTTCCTTCATTGTCATAGACTTTCCAGAGTCTAGTTTATAGGAGGATTCCCCACTACCTTTTATTGGATACTGGTAGTCATCTCCAAGTTTCACCTTGTGTGGTGATTCATGTTCTAATAGTTTCACAAAGGATTCCTTGAATCCTGTCATATGTTTGGGAGCCCCACTGTCTATAATCTAATCATTGCTTCCATGAGTAATGTTTGCCATGAGAGCGGAAATCAAAACATATTCTTCATCACTTGAAGAATCTTCACTTTCATATCTGGTTCTCTTTGTTGAAGGTTCATCATCCTCTGCAACATGAGCATGATGTCTTCTCTTGTTTCCCTTCTTCTTGTGAGAGACATTTTTGTTTATAGGACATTCTCTAGCATAGTGTCCTTTCTCGTCACATGTATAACATCTGATTCTAGACAAATCTTTTCTAGTGTTATATTTATGAAAGGACTTACCTCTGGGGTGATGAGAACTTCTTTTGGTTTTCTTGGACTGTACCGTGAGAGCTTGATCTTCACTTCCCATCTTTTCTTCTCGAGCTACTATTCGAGCTTCTTCTTGAGGGAATTCTTCCCATAGTCTGTTGAACTTAACTAACTTCTTTCTGGCACAGATTCCTTGAATAAATGAGTCCCATAATTGTCACATGCCCCAATTTTGCAAAAACAATTTTATATTATTTGATATTATTTGAAGACAATATGTTAAATTTTATGCTAAGTTGAAATTGATGACTCATCAGAGTCAAGTATTTTTAATGTAATTCTGAATATTTTTATTATAAATAAATAAAGGTGGAGACAACAGCTTAGGAGAGATGTTAAAAGAGTGTTTACTGGTCAAATTGGTGGAGGAGACTGGGTGGAGAGCAAATAGACATGTGGCAGCATCCTCAAACCACCTCCAACTGTTGCAGGTGGCAACCTCCCTACATTTGGGGTCATGATCCCCCAAGAAAGTGGGATCAGAGCAGGTGGTTCAATTAATGACAACTGATCCAAAAGACCTAGGCAATCTTTATAAAAATTCCCATTGAAGAGAGCTGAGGCTGCTCATTCTAGAGAAGTGATTATTCAGGTGAATGTACTTCAAATGAATTCAATGGAAGGGAATTGTGGAAGGGTTTGAGGGGATAACTACTAAGTGATCTAGTGCAGCTTTTCAGCTGAAGGATCTTACTGTTGAGTGCAGAGTGTTTTACTGAGTCATTGAACTAGTCTATTGTTTGCATGCTCCACTAGTTCTCAGCCAAGAAGACCATAGGCTCGGGGGTCCTGAGGAAGCATTATTTGAGCGCTCTCCAGGAGTTGGTAGGGAGAAATGACCTCCTAACACTGTTGTTGTCTATCCTAATCAGGTTCTACATTATTGTTTTACTGTGCTTAGATAGATAAATCTGAAACTAACTGTTTAATGAATGTTAAATATTTAGTTTGTAAATTGTTAGAATGAAAAGTAATTCTAGTTTGCGTTTTTCCACACCTGGAAAGACCAGGCCATACTCCAGCACAAATAGATTATTTACAGCAGATGAAAGATAATGTTTAAGAGATGGAATAGAATAGAGATGGATCTACATTTTGTAGTTAATAGAGTAATTTATTTCAGTGTGTAGGCTATTAAATAAAAGAATAGTGATTGGTTATTCATGTTCATTGTTTTTAACAAGCTTATTTATGTAAACTTATTGGTAAAAAGATAGTAGTATTTTTATCACAGGTAGAATGTTTAAGAAAATAAGAGAATGTTTTGGGTAGAAAAAATTGTATAAACATAGACAGTAGAGTAATTTTTATTCATGTTAAAGTATTATGGAGGTTAAACAAGTGTTATAACATATTTATACTTCTCGGTTCACTTAGTAACTAAAGGTAATGCAGTAGAAAATCACTTTAGAGTTATAGTAATAGATAGAGTTAGTAAATAGAAGCATTGAAAGTACAATTAATAACTAGTAGAAATTAAATATTTACTATGAAGAAACTATCTTATAATTATCAGGCTTATACCTGTAACGGTAAAACTTCAGGTTGAAAACCCTAACTATTTTATTTAACTAATAATAAATAAAGAGATAATCTAGGCTACAGATTTAATTGTTTTATTTCTATGTAATTCTGAATCTTTATTAGTTAACAGAGTAGTAAACAAACAAGAACTTAAAGATAAATAGTAATTAGAATTAAACTAAGAACTTCAGCATTTATATAGCTCTTTTATTTAAAAGGGAAAGGAATTACTAATAGAATAAACCATACTTAAAACTATTGTAACAATAGGTAAACAAAAACCATCTTAACTAATAGATTTAAGATTGTTTTATTCAGAGGGTCCTTTTTTCAGTAATCCCCAGGATTTAACCCTAACTAAAAAACATAACCTATAAAAATTACATTTTGACTGAATTTACAGTCTTTATATTATCATTATTTATTCACAAGAAAATATTAAAACAAATAATTATTATTATTAATAGTCGAGGAAGGGAAGACCAAAATACATAGAGTCATAATTAGCAAGTTATATAACTGATATAGATAAATAAGACAGAGCTCTAGCTTAATAAAATCCTTTAAAAACCATTTCATAATTAAGACAGAGCACAAAGCTAAAAGAGTCGTTGGAACCAAGTATATTTCTCTGACAGGACAAAAGGCTTAATTTATAACAGATTTACTTCACCCAGCACCTCGGCGAGGGTTCGAAAGACAAAACAACGAACAACTTACTGAAACTTCTTTACAAGTAATAACTATTATAAAACATAGTATATTTTATTAATATTCGAAAATAGAGAATCATTAAACCATGCACATGGGAGAATCCCACTTTTTTTTTAAGAAACTGAGTATATCATTACTTAGCCAAAGGCTATAAAAACCTGTCAATAAGTCGAAAAATGTGAATATAGGTCACGACATTATGGCCGGAGTAACCCTGCTACAAGAAAGGGTGTAATAAACAAAAATACATACTATCAACTGAGCTAAAACATCTAAAAACAACGAATGAACCGAGGTCGAACCACTTTTCCAACGAAACCCTTTTTCCCTAATTTGTACAAGTAGGGAGGAGCCACATTGTAAACAAGGCTTACCTGTAGGTTTTGTGGTGAATCCAAACTTGGGAAAAGGTTTTTCCAAGCCTGTGTCGACCTGCAAGTCTGCAAGCAAAAACCCAAGAGTTTAGTTAGAGTTGCGTTTTCATTTATTTTTAAACTGTAAATAAAAATTGGTAATAAACTTAAAATAATTACCTCACCTGGAAGTGAAGATTATGGAGCCATGAAGGAACAAACCAGCACAGAAAATCAGCATAACTAGCAACCCAAACCCTTGTACTCGCAAGTGACGGAGGTGACGAGGACTCACGATACAAGCTACACTGACGACGGGAGTAAGAGCAAGCCTGAGCAACGACCACGAAAGAGATCAACACTAAAAAGAATACACTAACAGAGCTACACTACCCTCACGACAGCTTAGTGTAAGCAGGAATAAAACCAAATGAGAGTTGTATGTCTCTCCAACCACCACACTAGAGTGGCAACGTTTCATTTCACAAACAATGAAGCTGGAGATGAGTACAGGTGTTCCCTCATGGCCGCAGCAAACCAGACGTAATAGAGACCAAACCCTTGACAAAACAATGAAGAACTAGGGTTGCAGTGGAGACTTTTACATCATGCATTTCATGGTGGGGAATGTTCCACGTGCCCCAAAATTTATCAAATCCATAGTGGGTTGAGTTCTATAGTCTGCATTGCACTGTCGAGACCAAATCATTGTTAATAATCTCCACAATGATAAAAATGATAATATTATATACAAAGTCAAAGCGCAATATATCAATGATAATCGTAAGTCAAATAATGCTGGAGTATGAGATTGTAGAGTATCGTTAACCCCATTGTGATATTATAATCGTGAACATTCGTTAATAACGAACCAAAGCTTATATGGTATCGATAAATTTGATATTTGTAAACATTGAAATCTTCAAATGGATTAATAACAACTAAGGAGAGATCCCTAGTAGGGTATAAACCCTTAAATACAAGTTAATAGTTTTTCATAATAATCATTGATTCTATTATTACATTGAAGAACTATGTTATTAGAGCTAGTCTTTATATAAACACTAATGGTGATTATTTTAATTCATAAATCAACATTATGTATATAAAAGGTTTTTTTTTTACTTTACTCTAGAATAGATTCTTATTTTTGTAAGAAGTCTATAGTACTAGGATAAACTTCAGAGAAGTCATAATTATTGGTCTTCATAAGTAAATAAAGCTCAAAATGATTTCAATCAAGGCTAATTAGTCTTAGTAGTAAAGGACAGTAATATTATCTAAGTATACTTGTGGTATCACAAGTATTTTTAAACAAATAAGATGATATTGTAATATCATCACATTATTGAGGTCATGAAGAAATTGGACAAATAGAAGTCACAATTTGACGACAATTATACAATTGGTCAATTGTAAATGCAATGCATTATTAATCTGATAACTTCCTCCACTAAGCTTATTAAAAGGTAAAGCTAAGATTTCTGTGTAAACTTGTTTTCTCAAAAGGCCTTAGGTATGTTTCTTTACTTGTAAACAGTGTTGTAAATTTATAATAGCAATAGCAATAAAATTTAGTTACAGTAAGAGTACTGATATGCTAAATCTTGGGCTCTATTAAGGACTGGAAGAAGCTTAGAGTAATGATAGAAAGAAGTTTAATCTAAGTAACAGTCATTCTATTATAATATTCAATCAATAGTGTAAAGAAACTGATCATATTGACATGCTTTTAAAATACTGATATAGTTGCAACATAAATAAGGAGAAGGTACTTTACCTCATAGAACCCTTGAATTTAAGCAAGCAAACTTTTACTCTAGCAGTATATTCTATGCTAAAAGAAGTATATCTGGATTAACGCCTTAATAAACTCTTACTGGGTCAAAATTTACCTATCAAGCCTGTAAGATCTAGAATTCCAGAAAAGTTAGCAATCGCTAAGTAAGCCCCAGTTAGAAAGTAATTTCTCACCTACTTGACAAAAACAAACTGTCAGTGTAACTAGAAATAATTGAATGCAGCTTATTTACATCATGTATCGAAATTAAAATAGTATTAATTTATGTGTTTAAGTTAATGGTTATTTTCGTTAACTGTTTCATTCTTTCTATTAGCTACTAGCAGTTATCTAACTGCGACTATAAACAGTTTATGTTACATCAAAAATTTTAAATTTTTGTGAAAATTTGGGGTTTTGACAATAATCTAGGGAGACCATTCAAGGTGGTCATTACAATCTTTGCATTCTCCACTTCTTCATATACTGCTTGTAGTTGTTCCTTGATCTGAGAAACTCTTGTAAAGTAAAACTGGATGGTCTCTGCATTCTGGCTCTTTACATTCTTCAATTGGTTTCTTAGAGTCATCTTCTGGTTTATGTTCTTCCCTTCAAACAATTTGGTTAGGGCATCAAACATAGCTTTAGGTGTCTTTAGGGAGGACACCTGTGGTATGAGGTGATCCTTAATTGAATTAGCAATAATCCTCTTTGCCATAACCTACTTCTTCTTATGTAAGGCCTTAGCCTCATCTCCCTCTGGAACTGGAACCTTCTCACTGATATAGGAGTCCAACTCATTTTCTTCCAGGACCAGGGAGATCCTATACTTCTAGGCTCATAAGTTATTATCTCCCTCAATATTTTCATCAAGCTTAGTATGATGAGACATCTTAACTAAGAACCTCAAATGGAAATACAAAAGATTTAGATCTTACCAGGTCAAGATGTCGGATCTAGATTCGGAGCTAAAATTCTACAGTGCTAGTTTAGGAGCAGATTAGGGTTTTTCTTTTTCAGAGTTCTGTCCAACCAAATGCTTTGATCTTGATCTCTAAACTTTGATTTTGAGGAGGAGATCAATCCAATCCTGGGCTCACTGAAAAATTCCACTTTTGTGGAAAGCCCTAATTTTCGACAGCAGTGTCGGGTCCAAAACTGAAAAACCTCAAAATTGTATTCTGCTTCGACAGAGAGATGCGCCCTAGGGAGGAGAGTTATTCCAACTTTATTTTGCTGAAAATATGTGGAGAGAGAACCACAAAGTAGGAATCCCTAGTTCCCGCAGCTACACAATGTCTTCTTCTTAGGTTAGGTCTGATACCATGTTAGATTTTTAAGCTAGCATTATGTTAGGATCTTTAATTGAGAGAATAACAAGAACATCAATCAAACACAAGAGACAATGAACACAGTGTTTTTCCTCGGGGAAACCATAAATGGAGAAAACCCCGCAACTTTCTCACAGATAGAATTAGCACCAAAAGTAAAACCCCAAAACAGTAAGATGATCTCTCGACAGCAGTAACCTCTTTCTTCCTAGCCCCAGTGTCTTCTTCTTCCTCAGCTATGCACTACAAATGAGTGTGAGTGAGTGTATGATAAATAGAGAGGCTAGCTCTCTATTTATACTAATTCTTGACTTGACAAAACCCTACTAGGGCTGACTTCTCTAAGAGAGTATAATAACCCTAGTGCCCCAGAACTGCGGGGACTTTAACCCTTAACCAATAGGAGGGCTACCCACAATGACTTGACAAGACTTGTTTACATTATAGAACCTCCCGATAGGAACATCGGGGCATGACATGACTCAAGTACATTACAGACACATCCCAAAATAAACATCAAGCTACAATACATAAGAAATACAAGTGAATACATTCTGAAGTTACAATTACATCAACACTCATGCAACAAATCCTTCCAGTAGCATTGCCCCATGTGCTACCAAAAGTAGTTCGAAACACTATTTGTAGGATTTGCTTCATTTATAGGTGAATTTGTGCAAAAATGGTGGATCCAACTGATCTTGATAACTTACAAGATGATGTTGTGGAAAATTTGCACTTACTCGAAAAATATTCCCCCCCTCCATCCTTTGATATAATGATACATTTGACTATACACTTGGTGCGAGAGCTATATTATTGTGGACCAGTTGAATATCGATGGATGTACCCTTTTGAAAGGTTAGTGAAATTTTATTAAGTGCAAATCCACATAAACTCCAACATTTTATGTGCATATAATAATAATACATTGCTAGCATCTCTTTATTCATACTTTTGATTTCACTACAAATTGTGTGTTTTTTTTCTAAGAACATGAAAGTTTTGAAAAGTTATGTGAAAAATAAGAATAGGCCCGAAGGCTGCATAGCTAAAAAACTACACTGTGGAGGAATCCATAAAATTTTGTGCTGGATAACGGTTGAAGGTATGGAATATATTGAAAGCATGCTTAGTAGAAATGAAGCTTGGGACGATGAAGAAGGAGAGGTTGGACAATATGGGAAGGCCTTATCTAGTGGAACTTATATTGAATTAGATAAAACTAGTTTGTTACAAGCCCACAGATGGGTCTTGCACAACATAGAAGAAATTCAACCTTGGATAGAGTAAGTAATAAGAACATCCTTGTGAAATCATTTTTTATTATAATATATCACAATTTTCATAAATTTTTTATTGGCATTACTTGAAAATAGGATGCACTTGACAGAAATTGCCAATAGTAACATCCAAGCCCAAAAAATTGAAGTCTTACTACAAAATCTCCACAACCAACAATTTAGTGATTGGGTAAGAAAATAGGTAATGATATGTTCTTCATATTAGATTTAATTGAACTTCATTGATCAATACTATTATGATGTATGAAGGTGAGAATCTTTTAATATATTTTGAAATTGCATGGTTTTCTAACAACATTTAAAAATTTACAGGTGGAAGGAAAAGAAAATATTTCTGATACCCTTAAATGGTTGGCACATTGCTCAATGACATATGCAACTAAGTATGATGGATACGTAATTAATGGGTGTATATTTCATGTTAAAAAATTAGAAAATGTTAGGGCCACCCAAAATATTGGTGTGTGCATAGATGTACAAATAGTAATGAGATCAAGTGCAAAGGATAAAAACCCTATACATCAAACGACAACATATTATGGAGTGATTCAAGAAATAATGTTATTGGACTACTATTTGGTGCAGTATCCATTGTTCAAATGTGATTGGGTAGATGCACATAAGAAGAATGGAATGGAAGTTGATGAAATTGGTTTCACCATGGTGAATCTGAAGAGGTGCTTGAGTAAGGATAGAGTGAAAAATGATCCATTTATTCTAGCATCACAAGCGAAAATGGTATTTTATGTACAAGATCCAGTAGAGAATGAATGGTGTGTATTTTTGACATGCCCTCCAAAGGGACCAAGAAATTGTAATAGATATGAATTGGAGTATGCAAATTTATCAAGTGTTGCAGATTTTGAAGGGACGAATTGTAAAGAGGATGAAGCTATAGGTGATGGTGGCATGGATTATATTCGACAAGATTGTGAGGGCACATGGTTGGATGTTGTTAAGTAAGTAGTGTCACGTCCCCATGCCTCCGACCGGAAAGGAGGACGCGACTAAGAGCTTAATAAGACCGGGCTAAACGCCCATGAACATGTACAGGCTTAAAAATTGCCTAGAACAGAATGCTTAACCATACAAATTTGAACATTTGTCTAAAACATGCACACAGGAATGTTTGTCATGCATAGTGCGTTTTAATCATCATACACAACGGAAACAATTGCATTCCTACAAGCATTCAGTTAACATACACAGCCTAATTAATTCATTTTGCACAGCGAAAACAACATGCATTTAAACAAGCATTCTTCAACATGTTCATTTCATTTTCATTAACAGAAATTATAGAATTGCAGAGGTAAAATGCACAAGATTACTTATCT
>LPNX010701050.1:209744-251457 GCA_001517045.1 Pseudotsuga menziesii
ATCAGGAGTCTAGTCATAGCTAGGCTCTCGATGGGGGAAAGACCCACTTCTATAAGGAGACTAGGATAGGGTGTATTGTTTTTTATTTTGAGGTTATAAGTTATAAAACGCTTCTGGATTTGCTTGATCTTTCTCCAGGATTCTCTAGAGATGCTGCAACCCCAAACCTCACACCCATACAAGATGACAGGAGTGACTAGAGTTTCAAAAAGGAGCTTCTTTTTATCCCACATCATGAGGTTTGCAGCTTTACAGTTATTTTCAAGACCAAAGTAAGCTTTCCACCCTCCATTAATCCTTTTCTTAATGCTATAGTTCCAGTTGAGCTTGTGATCAATATCAATTCCTAGGTACTTGTAAGAAGACACTTCCTCCAAGTTGCTATTGTCATACATAAAATTAGCGTATGTATCGTTCTTGGATTTGATAATCATAACTTTTGTTTTGTCAGTGTTAACAGTCATACCCATGTTAGAGCAGAAATCTTTGAGGAGTCGAAGCTGCTTATCAAGATCAGAAGAACACCTTGCCAGAAGGACAATATCGTCAACATAAAGAAGAAGGATGATTACTATTCCAGCTAAGATCGTACCAGCACAACCTGCTTCTTCTAAACAACCCTCTAACTATGTGAAATTAAAAATTCTCTTTGACTCCTTAATACAAGGAGGTTTTTAGGAGTATTCAAACCTCCAATCTAAATAGAAGTAATATGATATTGCCTTGTCAATTAACTTCCATAAATTTATCCAAATTTATTAATAAACAAAACTAAATGTATTAACACAAATATTAAATCTAACCATCAAACAAAACTAATTGATATTTTTAACAATCAAACATAACTAAAAAATATCTTCAAAATATATTATGAAAGGGATTTATCTACCAAATAAACATGCAGTTTAACCTAAATCAAAGACGCAAATCAAACCTTTTCATAGCATAGAGTCACTCCAAATATGGATAAAGTATGTATTGTAAATTCTCAATACAAATCTCATTTAATATATTTCCAATCCACTCACTAGTTAATCTACCTTCATATTCCATGTAATAAACCTTTTGTCTAATTGTTGAAGTGAAAGCAACCTACACAAACTGGAAGTGGTGATCCACATAAGTGAAGGTGAACTAAGATATCAAATTTAGAAAAAGATATACTCCACGTGTTCACAAAGAACAAGAGGTGCAATGTTGGTACTCTGTCTAGCTTATAAACCAAAAGATGAGGTGCAATGTTGGTACCCTGTCTACCTTATAAACCAAAAGATGAGAATTCAAAATGTTATTCTGCAGTAAGAAAGTAAGAATTTTATACAATGATGTGGATTTGCAATCCTACGATTAACAAAAGAAATCCCAGCACATTTATTAACAAAGTAAACAAACTTAGAAGAAAAAGAAAGGGAAGTGAAACCCGTAGTGAGGTTGGGCCAGGCTTCCTGTTGGTTTGAGAGACTTTTATTATTATTCCCTGCAAGCAGGGAATAACTTATTTGAGCTGGTTTTGATATTTGTGCACATGTTATTCCAAATTTTTATGCTATGTATTTTTACCTGTTTCCTAATGTTTCAATGTCTGACTGTCTTTAAAAAACTTTTTGCAAAGGCCATCTCGATTCAGGGGATGCAGAGTTTTGTGCATACCGTTTTTAATACAGTTGTCCTCATGCTTTCCATTGCTTTAGATAAACGTGCCCATGACAAGCCTCTAACAACATAGTCGAATACAAAGACCTAGTCCTCATGCTCTCCATTGCTTTAGATATAGGTGCCCATGACATTTAGAATTATGAAGACTTGAAATTAATTGTCAAACTTAGTTAATGGCTCTTAAGCTGCAAAGTTATAATATGCTACCATCAACATATAAATATCTTTTGATCTATGATGTTTTGCATCTAGTTACTTCCAACCTATCTTATAATATTTTGCCACTGGTAAGCTATAAAAAATGATTAGGTTTACCCATCTAAACTTAAGCTTATAATCACTTCCTTTTTAATTTTAAGCAGCTCATCTCACCCCTTCACATTCGTCTTTGCTCATAATATTTGTGGATGCCATCTTTTTAATCTGACTTCACTACATGGTCTTAAGGTATCTTATAATATCTTGCCACCTGTAAGCTGTAGAAAATGATTAGGTCTACCCATCTAACCTTAAGCTTATAACCAGTTCCATTTTAATCTTAAGCAGCTCATCTCACCCCTTCACACTGGTTCACGGCTTTGGCAGCTGCATTGTCGCTTTCCCAGTTGTTATTTTTATTAAAGCTGAATATGAATGATATCACTTTGTTTTAAAAAAAAATGATATGTTTTATTTTAGGTATATTATATATTTAATGTTACTTATAACATACTACAAACTTAAAATTCACTGATTTAAATAATATACAAACTTAAAATTCACTGATTCAAATTATATAACCATTAAGAAACTGTTGCAACTGCAACTGTTTTCCCCAAATTTTTATAAAAATTTTGGACCCCCTTTGATTTTATCTTGCCTAAAAATGGTTTGGATTCATGAACTCTATTTCGTTTTCCCTCTGCTACAGTTTGGATTGTTTCGAGGTCAACTATTTTCATGCTTTTCGAAAAATTGTTGTGTCTGCAAATGCTTTGGGTTGTGGAGTTTAAAGTTCGATTTGAAAATGTTGCCCTTTGATCTGAATGATTTCTTTCATTGCTATCGGAAGTCTATTTCTGTTCGAATCAAAGTTTTAGTTCTCTTTGCAGCCGTGGTGTCGGAGAAGAAACAAACTACCTCTATCGTTGCACCACCAAAGTCTTTCGAAACTTAACATTTTTTTTTATTTGGTTTTTTGGAGGTCAGTTGATGTGTGAATCGGGGCACTAGTCCTCTTTGCAACCGCTATTTTGGAAAACAAATAATGAATGACCCGATCCAAAGTCATGTTTTTCACTGACGTGCTTTTTTGTTTTATTTTATTTCGGTGTTTTTGTTTCATCACCGTTAGAACAATAGTCCTTTGTGTTGCCGCCGTTGCGGATGGCAGACTGCAAGCACTACGATGGGAGCCCTTATCTTTGCCGATTCCACGAGTTTTTTAAAATGTTTTGCACTTTTCGCTATAGGAACTGTATTGGACATTTTATCGGGGGACTAGTTTTTGTTTCGCCGATGCACGACCTTTGGTTGTTCCAATCGCCGAGGGTTTCGTGTTTTGCAGGGTTCGTAGTCTAATCGTGTTCCACCGTTGTGGCCCTTTAGCGGATTAACTATCTGACATGTAATTGCTCTTTTCGCCGATGGTTCGTTTGAATGACCGGATGGTTAGTTTTGATTTCCGCCAATTCCTTGGGTTTATTGATAAATTGTTTAAATTGCGATTTGTTGTTTTAACACTATCGGAGGCCAGCTGAAGTTTGATTCAGAACTGTAGTCATCTATGAAGCCGCTGTTTCGGAGGATCAATAATAAACGTTCCAACAAATTAGGGCTTATCCTCACCAATTCCGTGTCTTATTGTTTTTCTTTTCGCTATCGAAAATTTTTATGACTTTGATCGAAATTTGTAGTCTCATTGCTTTCCTCCATTGCGGCTCCCGAGCGAACTAAACATCCGCCATATAACTTCTTCGATCGCCGATGGTTTTATGATTACCAAGACCCGTAGTTGGTTTGACATCTTCCATTGCGTATTTCTAGTTAACTATCTTTCCGTCGCTTAGTTGTTTTATCTGCCGACGCTTTATCAGCTAGTTTTGAGAACCTCCGACCACCGATTTGTTTTATTTGTTGCGGATCCCTTAGCCTAATTGCTTTCCACCGTTGCGGCCCCTGAGCGAACTAACCATCCGATGATATATTCGTTCCGATGTCCGATGTTGTTGTCTCTAGTGTTTATTTCGTCGACGTTTATTTGGTCGCGGAGCCCATACTTTGTCCGTTGCCCGCCGTTGCGGCGGCTTAATGAACTAATAGTCCGATTCTATAGTATGGTCACCTACCGAAGTGGATTATCTGCCTGAGGCTTAGTGTTTATTGCTTTCGATTGTCGGTGGGGTTTTTCCCGCCATTTTGGTGTGTTATTACACTGTTTTATAGAATGGCAGAGATTTCCCATGGGCGTGGGTCAATGTTAAAGTTGTCTGAGTTGAAGAACGCAGTTTGGGGGTTTGGTGTTTTGAAGAGTGGTGGTTACTTTGTCCTGGTTCATGCTTTCATCGAAGTGTTTTGTTTTAGTTCAGATGTGGCCTGGATTGGGAGGAAGAATCTGTTCTATCGGGCATGTTTTTTAGTTTTTGAACAGGGATTTAAGCACAAACTTGCAGGATTTCTTTTGCCTTGACATTCTTTATTTTCATGCATTAATACTGTTTATAGTTCATATTACAGAAATGCATGTATTGATCTAGTTTGTGTTACTTTGTTAAACACTAATGATCTGATATGTTCATGATAGGAAGATTGCTGCAAAGAATATATGTCTAAAGGGCAAAGCAGAAGGGAGGCAACCATGAAAGAAGAAGCTAAAGCATAAAGAAGCAGAGATGTTGCTCAAGGAAAAGAAGAGAGAAAAATTCTGAGATCAACAATAGTCCTTTGTGTTGCTGCCGTTGCGGCTGGCAGACTGCAAGCACTCCGATGGGAGCCCTTATCTTTGCCGATTCCACGAGTTTTTAAAAATGTTTTGCACTTTTCGCTATAGGAACTATATTGGACATTTTATCGGGGGACTAGTTTTTGTTTCGCCGATGCATGACCTTTGGTTGTTCCAATCGTCGAGGGTTTCATGTTTTGCAGGGTTCGTAGTCTAATCATGTTCCACCATTGTGGCCCTTTAGCGGATTAACCATCCGACATGTAATTGTTCTTTTCGCCGATGGTTCGTTTGAATGACCCGATGGTTAGTTTTGATTTCCGCCAATTCCTTGGGTTTATTGATAAATTGTTTAAATTGCGATTTGTTGTTTTAACACTATCGGAGGCCAGCTGAAGTTTGATTCAGAACTGTAGTCATCTGTGCAGCCACCGTTTCGGAGGATCAATAATAACATTCCAACAAATTAGGGCTTATCCTCGCCAATTCCGTGTCTTATTGTTTTTCTTTTCGCTATCGAAAAGTTTTATGACTTTGATCGAAAGCTGTAGTCTGATTCCTTTCTGCCATTGCAGCTCCCGAGCCAGCTAAACATCCGCCATATAACTGCTTTGATCGCCGGTGGTTTTATGATTACCAAGACCCGTAGTTGGTTTGACATCTGCCATTGCGGCTTTCTAGTAAACTATCTTTCCATCGCTTAGTTGGTTTATCTGTCGACGCTTTCTCAGCTAGTTCTGAGAACCTCCGACCGCCGATTTGTTTTATTTGCTGTGGATCCCTTATCCTGATTGCTTTTTGCCATTGCGGCCCCTGAGCGAACTAACCATCCGATGGTATAGTCGTTCCGATGTTCGATGTTGCTGTCTCTAGTGTTTATTTCGTCGGCATTTATTTGGTCGCGGAGCCCATACTTTGTCCGTCGCCCGCCATTGCGGTGGCTTAATGAACTAATAGTCCGATTCTATAGTATGGTCACCCGCCGAAGTGGATTATCTGCCCAAGGCTTAGTTTTTATTGCTTTCGATTGTCGGTGGGGTTTTTCCCACCATTTTGGTGTGTTATTACACTGTTTTATAGAATGGCGGAGATTTCCCGTGGGCGTGGGTCGATGTTAAAGTTGTTTGAGCTGAAGAACGCAGTTTGGGGGTTTGGTGTTTTGAAGAGTGGTGGTTACTTTGTCATGGTTCATGCTTTCATCGGAGGGTTTCGTTTTAGTTCAGATGTGGCCTGGATTGGGAGGAAGAATCTGTTCTATCGAGCATGTGTTTTAGTTTTTGAACAGGGATTTAAGCACAAACTTGCAGGATTTCTTTTTCCTTGACATTCTTTATTTACATGCATTAATACTGTTTATAGTTCATATTACATAAATGCATGTATTGATCTAGTTTGTGTTACTTTGTTAAACACTAATGATCTGATATGTTCATGATAGGAAGATTGCTGCAAAGAATATATGTCTAAAGGGAAAAGTAAAAGGGAGGCAGCCATGAAAGAAGAAGTTAAAGCATAAAGAAGCAGAGATGTTGCTCAAGGAAAAGAAGAGAGCGAAATTCTAAGATCAACAGGATCTCAAAATGACCAATGGATTATGGAGCGTAATCATTAATAGAAGAGGCTCAGGCTTGGGAAGTTCGTCAGTTACCAAGCTCGTCCCTTTTCATAAAAGTGCTCCCTTTTCATGAAAGTGCTCTTAAATCTTGAATCTAAAATGTAATGTTTGTATGAATCATGAGCACTCACAAAAGGACAAAACTGTGAGATTAAATGGTTGAGGAGCCCAAAGGCCACCGAGGGGCATCCCAAGAGTTTGCTTGTAGTATAAGTATATGAGAATTAGATAGGAAAGATGAATTTTTCCCAGTTAGATTTGTGAGAACATGTTGCAAGAAGAACTATTTCCTTTTGCAATAGATAATTACAATTTGCCTGTTGGAGAAAGCTTGGTGGAACTTTTTCAAATGTTGTGCTATGGATTTGTTGAAGAGGAACTATTTCATTTTCAGCTTTGTGTCCATTAACTGTGAGATCATTCTAACTTTTTGAACCTATGTTCTTGTATGAATGTTCTCTAGTTTATTCTCTGAAATTTCCACTATGAGTAATGAATGTTTTTCATAAACAATGAGCTATCTTGTTGTTCATCTATCTTTTAATGTTCACGTGTTTTGAAATAAGTAACAGTTATCTGTGATTTTTCTTAATGCATGCGCAGTAATACATTACTCATTAAATGATAATATTGCTCCCTAGGGATAGGTTAGATAGTTAGTTTTAGTTTTCTTGTTGTGTGTGATTTAGATGCAAGAGAGTTAAGACGAGAGGTAAGAACCTGTGCATCAAATTGTGACTGCTCCTCGTATTCTCTATCAATCTACATTCTTAGATAGGCACTTGCATATCATACTAAAAAACTAAAATATACACAGTGGACCAGACCGTAACCGATAAAACCCTTTATTTTGGTTACTTGACCTACGGTAGTCGGACCGTAAACCGGACGGATTCCCCATACCAAACAGTAATGGGCTAGTTGGGAACATTTACTGGGGAGAATCCCTTGTTGTTGTTGCCTGCGATTTTCTAGACCTCAATAGTTTTGGTGCTAGAAGGAGGAAAACCAGTGCATGGCTGGCTGAGGAAACCCATTTCCTCGAAATTACTCAACCGGTAACAGTTCTGAGAGCAGTTTGTTTCCCAATCCAATACCAGAAGAGAAGGGTAAAGAGCATTTGTATTCTGTTGATAACGAAGTAGTGAATGATTTGAGAAGACATACTAGGGAATATGTGAAGAAGATTGGAGGATTACCAATTATCTCTGACTTACCCAGAAGAGAATATGAAAAGAAAGACCGTCCTATATTGGAAGACTCGGTGTTGGTTGGATATTTGGAAGAACTTGTAGAAACAACCTTACAGGAAGTTGTACAGCCTTTGAATCAAGTAGGACCAGAGACTCCTTACTGTTCATTTGTTCATACTCCTATTCATTCACCACCTCACTCTCCACCTAGACTCATGGCAAGAGTAAATGCAAACCATCCACCCAACCCACCAAATCCACCACTTGCTTGGAAGGCTAGGTCACCATTAAACCTAACACCTCCTTTGCATGACTTACCTCAAGATTTTGAGAAAATGCTGCCTAAGTTTGATCCTATTGAAAAAAATTTAGTAGATGATCATTTGCAAAGCTTCTACTTGGCTATAGAAGGGCTAAGGGTTGGAGAACATGAAGATGTAGTTTGCATATTGTTTCCACATACCCTGAAAGGAGCAGTAGCCTCATGGTATTTTGCTCTGCCTGCAAACTCAATCCCAGACTGGGACACATTTGAAAGGATATTCAGAAATAAATATGCAGCCCAGAAAACTCATGCAACTCTAATGAAAGGGTTATGCACTTTGAAGAAAGAAAGAAAAGAGAAAGTGCATAGTTTCACCCAAAGGTTTGCTGCTTATTTAAAGAATTTTTCTGCAACTGATAAACCATCTGATAAGGTTCTAATTGAATACAATACTTCAGCTTTAGGGCCTAACTTGTCCATGTTTTCCAAGATGCAAGTCAAACCTATGTTATCAAAAACTTATGAAGAAGCAGAGAGAGTAGAAGCTAAAAAAGATAGCATAGAAGATTATCCTGAGCAGTCGGGAGAAAAAACTTTTGGTAAGAAAGCCTTATTACTGTCTAAGCCTAAGGAGGAGCAGTCACATCACTTTGAAGGAATGTTGAAAATGATGTAGAAACTATCTAATAGAATAATAGATTTGGAAAAGGAAAAAGAAGCTCATAAATCTTACAAGCCTTACTATAAAAGGAGAGAAGACAACACTCAACCTAAACCTCCTCCACACAGTCCTGTATCAATGAACTTAACAGAGGTGGGTATGGATAACTTTTGCACCTTTCATCAACAGCCCCATTCTAAGAAAATTGCCCTCAATGGATAAATTCAATGACATTAGTAATGAATCAGCTATTGGATTCTAAACTAATAGAAGCTGATGATAAAGATGAAAAGGGTAATAAATCCACAAATAAACAAGAAGATAATGCTCTAGTTTTATGGGACTGTGTCTCACTTTTTGACACAGAAGATGAAAATTCACTGAAACAGGAAGAAATATCAGAAACAAATGAAACAACAAGAAGTCAAGGTTTGGTAAGTAAAGACAACTCAATACTTCCAAAGATTAAGAAATTTCGGGAGAAGATGAAGAGAATACAGAAGAACAACACAGATGATGAAATACCTAAACTTACCATTAGCAGTCAAGATTCGAAACAAGTCAACATTGAGGATAAAGTGGGAAATGTCAAAGAAGATCTCAAAGCACCTGAAGGACCAGAGGAAGAACTTCCCACCAACAACCAACCTGTAGAATAAATTGTTGAAGCAAGTGTGGGAGGTAAGACTAGGTTTAAAACCCCACCTTTCCTCCTGACTCTTGAGATTTTAAACCATAATGTGCACAATTGTTTAGTAGACTCAGTGTCATCTATCAATGTTATGCCACTTGCAGTCTGCAAAAAGATTAATGGATAACCTAAACCTACGGACTGGCAGGGAACTCAGTTAGACAGGACCAATGTGAAAGTAGTCGGGGAAATGGAGGATGTCTTGATTCGATTGTCTGCAAATAAAAAGATATGTCAATACATTGATATTGTAGTAGCAGACATACTTGATGGCTATGGACTGATTTTGAATCGAGACTGGTCAGCAAGACTAAATGGGTATTTTGCTTCAGATTGGTCACACTTGTGGTTGCCTCAGAAAGGAAGTCCAAACCAGATTAAAATATTAAGAGAACCCCACATGAAGCACAATGTTACACAGTTGGAAGAAGAAAATGAACCAGTGAATTCTGTGTTGGGAAATCATCTAATTGAGTTAGAACCGGGAAACTACCAAGCAAAAGAAGCTAGCAGTACATCAGACACCCAACCCGATCTCCTTTGGTTTTCACGGGCTGATGAGATTGATTGTAAAGTAGTAGTTTCAGTTTCAGATATAGTTTTTTCAAGACCAGTAGATGTAGTTTTTGATAATGGTTAGGTCTTTTTCAATTTGTAGTCAATCCTAGCCCCTTAGCTTACAAGTCGCCAGATTTATAGGGGTGGGCAGAGAACTGACCAGTTAGTGGTGTAGTTCTCAAACTTTATTTTTCTTGATTTTTATTTCTTGATTTGTCTCGTACATAAATAAATTGATTGCTTGGTTGTTTATTTTTTATTTACTTTACTTTTGTTTGCTTTTAGTTTAGATTTTGATTGATTTCAATAAAAAGAGGAAAACTTTTGGTTGCATAGAGAGCATATGAATTCTGGATTAACTAAAGTCCTAGAGTGTAAGACTGTGTACTATTGTTTTATCTGAATGGATTTCTTCTAGTTGAACAGTTTTCCTGAATGGCTATAAACACATTGAAGTCCTACTTAATCCTTGTAAAATAACTCAGGATCAAAAAGTCTGAAATACTATTTCAAGGCTCCATCCATCTCACATTTAAAATGTCCTAGGGAGTGACAACAAAAGACCCATGGAAAGGAAGCAAGGTAAACAATATATTATATATAAAGAATCTCATGCCAAGAATTGAAAGCCAAAAGGAAAATAAGAGTCAAATCTCCTAAGAAAGCAATATGTATCAAAACAAAGTATTAAACCAAATGAGTACAAAATTACCAAAGTTCTTCTTCGTCCATGAGCTGAAAATTAAATACATCTCTCACACAAAAGGACACTATGGATAAAGGAGCCTGAATAAAAAAAAAATTCAGAAAGAAAGGCATGTAAGAGGACTCAAATGAAGGACAAAAGTCCAAAAGCACAAAAAAGTGCAAAATGGCATGGGGATGAGGAACAAATGAATATTTCTGTTTACCATATGTTACAATCCTGTGGTGTTCGAGCTGGAAACTACCTTAAGACAGAGGTAATAAATGAAACTCATATTCCTGGCCTCAAAAGAGTTATCTTGACTTTGAAATCCTGGTTTCCATTTTCCTAATTGGACTATTATCAATGATTAAAAGTAAATACATTTGCCACTTGGAAAATCTATACATCTAGAAGAATTCAACATGTTGGTTTTATTGTCAAATAGTCTGTTACTCAAGGAAGGAGTTGTCCAGAGATCTAGGTACACCAGGTATTCACCAATTGTTGCAGCTGCAACTATTTTCCCCAATTTGTTTTTAAAATTTTGGACCCCTTTTGATTTTATATTGCCTAAAAATGGTTTGGATTCATGAACTTTGTTTTGTTTTCCCTCTGCTACAGTTTGGATTGTTTCGAGGTCAACTGTTTTCATGCTTTTCAAAAAATTGTTTTGTCTGCAAATGCTTTGGGTCGTGGAGTTTAAAGTTCGATTTGAAAATGTTGTCCTTTAATCTGAATGATTTCTTTCATTGCTATCGGAAGTCTATTTCTGTTCGAATCAAAGTTTTAGTTTTCTTTGTAGCCGCGGTGTTGGAGAAGAAACAAACTACCTCTATCGTTGCACCGCCGAAGTCTTTCGAAACTTAACATTTTTTTTATTTGGTTTTTCGGAGGTCAATTGATGTGTGAATCGGGGCACTAGTCCTCTTTGCAGCTGCTATTTCGGAAAACAAATAATGAATGACCCAATCCAAAGTCATCTTTTTCGCCGACGCGCTTTTTTGTTTTATTTTATTTCGGCGTTTTTGTTTCATCACCGTCGGAACAATAGTCCTTTGTGTTGCCGCCGTTGTGGCTAGCAGACTGCAAGCACTCCGACGGGAGCCCTTATCTTTGCCCTTTCCGCGAGTTTTTTAAAATGTTTTTCTCTTTTCGCTATCGAAACTGTATTGGACATTTGATCGAGGGACTAGTTTTTGTTTCACCGATGCACGACCTTTGGTTGTTCCAATTGCTGAGGGTTTCATGTTTTGCGAGGTCCGTAGTCTAATCGTGTTCCGCCGTTGCGGCCCTTTAGCGGATTAACCATCCGACATGTAATTGTTCTTTTCGCCTATGGTTCGTTTGAATGACCCGATGGTTAGTTTTGATTTCCGTCGATTCCTTGGGTTTATTGATAAATTGTTATAAATTGCGATTTGTTGTTTTAACAATATCGGAGGCCAGTTGAAGTTTGATTCGAAACTGTAGTCATCTATGCAGCCACCGTTTCGGAGGATCAATAATAAACGTTCCAATGGATTAGGGCTTATCCTCGCTGATTCTGTGTCTTATTGTTTTTCTTTTCACTATCGAAAAGTTTTATGACTTTGATTGAAAGCTGTAGTCTGATTTCTTTCCGCCATTGCAGCTCCTGAGCGAACTAAACGTCCGCCATATAACTGCTTCGATCGCTGATGGTTTTATGATTACCAAGACCAGTATTTGGTTTGACATCCGTCGTTGTGGCTTTCTAGTAAACTATCTTTCCGCCACTTAGTTGGTTTATCTACCGACGCTTTATCAGCTAGTGCTGAGAACCTTTGACCGCCAATTTGTTTTATTTGCCGCGGATCCCTTAGCCTGATTGCTTTCCACCGTTGCGGCCCCTGATCGAACTAACCATCTGATGATATAGTTGTTCCAATGTCCAATGCTGCTGTCTCTAGTGTTTATTTCACCGGCGTTTATTTGGCCGCGGAGCCCATACTCTGTTCGTCGCCCGCCGTTGCGGCGGCTTAATGAACTAATAGTTTTATGCTATAGTATGGTCACCTGCCGAAGTGGATTATCTACTTGAGATTTAGTGTTTATTGCTTTCGACTGTCGGTGGGGTTGTTCTCGCCGTTTTGGTGTGTTTTTACACTGTTTTATGGAATGGCAGAGATTTCCCGTGGGCGCGGGTTGATGTTAAAGTTGTCTGAGTTGAAGAATGTGATTTGGGGGTTTGGTGTTTTGAAGAGTGGTGCTTACTTTATCTTGGTTCATGCTTTCATCGGAGGGTTTCGTTTTAGTTCAGATGTGGCCTAGATTGGGAGGAAGAATCTGTTCTATTGGGCATGTGTTTTAGTTTTTTAACAGGGATTTAAGCACAAACTTGCAGGATTTCTTTTGCCTTAACATTCTTTATTTTCATGCATTAATACTGTGTATAGTTCATATTACAGAATGCATGTATTGATCTAGTTTGTGTTACTTTGTTAAACACTAATGATCAGATATGTTCATGATAGGAAGATTGCTGCAAAGAATATATGTCTAAAGGGCAAAGCAGAAGGGAGGCAGCCATGAAAGAAGAAGCTAAAGCATAAAGAAGCAAAGATGTTGCTCAAGGAAAAGAAGAGAGCGAAAGTCTGAGATCAACAGGATCTCAAAAGGACCAACGGATTATAGAGCATAATCATTAAGAGCAGAGGCCCAGGCTTGGGAAGTTCGTCAGTTACCAAGCTGGTCCCTTTTCATGAAAGTGCTCTTAAATCTTAAATCTGAAATGTAACGTTTGTATGAATCATGAACACTCACAAAAGGACAAAATTGTGAGATTAAACGGTTGAGGAGCCCAAAGGCCACCGAGGGGCACGGCCAAGAGTTTGCTTGTAGTATAAGTATAGGAGAATTAGATAGGAAAGAGGACTTTTTCCTAGTTAGATTTGTGAGAACATGTTGTATGAAGAACTATTTCCTTTTGCAATAGATAATTACAATTTTCCTGTTGGAGAAAGCTTGGTGGAACTTTTTCAAATGTTGTGCTATGGATTTGTTGAAGAGGAACTATTTTGTTTTCAGCTTTGTGTCCATTAACTGTGAGATTGTTCTAACTTTTTGAACCTATGTTCTTCTATGAATGTTCTCTAGTTTATTCTTTGAAATTTCCACTATGAGTAATGAATGTTTTTCATAAACAATGAGCTATCTTGTTGTTCATCTATCTTTTAATGTTCATGTGTTTTGAAATAAGTAACAATTATCTGTGATTTTTCTTAATGCATGTGCAGTAATACATTACTCATTAAATGATAATCTTGATCCCTAGGGATAGGTTAGATAGTTAGTTTTAGTTTTCTTGTTGTGTGTGATTTAGATGCGAAAGAGTTAAGACGAGATGTAAGAACCTGCGCATCACATTGTGACCGCTCCTTGTATTCTCTATCAATCTGCATTCTCAGATAGGCACTCGCATATCATACTAAAAAACTAAAAAACTAAAATATACACGGTGGACCGGGCCGTAACCGGTAAAACCCTTTATTTTGGTTACTTGACCTACGGTAGTCGGACCATAAACCGGACGGATTCCCCATACCAAACAGTAACAGGGTAGTTGAGAACGTTTACTAGGGAGAATCCCTTCTGTTGTTGCCTGTGATTTTCCAGGCCTCAACAAAAACCAAGTAAATACATATATTACAACTAAAAAACCAAGTAAATACATATATGGCAAGTATTTAAAAATAAAATAAAATATTTCACTTATTCAAATAATATAGCCACTAAAAAACCAAGTAAATACATATACTACAACTAAAAAACCATATATTCATTGATTCAAATTATATAGCCACTAAGAAACCAAGTAAATACATAAATTACAACTAAAAACCCAAGTAAATACATATATGGCAAGTATTTAAAAATAAGATAAAATATTTCACTGATTCAAATAATACAAGGACTAAAAAACCAAGTAAGTAAATACATATATTGCAACTAAAAACCCAAATAAATACATATATGACAGGCATTTAAAAATTAAATATACTACTTCCAAACACCATTTTTCATATATAAGATTTATGTCCATGGATCGGAACAGCTGAGATGGGACTAAAGCTCACAAGCCATTAAACTTCCAAATGCTAACATGCTAAACGGTAAACCTAAAAGTTAATCCCAGGAACCTCAAATTGTGAACTGCAATTTAAGGGAGGAATTATAAGCTACATACAGGTCTTTAATTTCTATTAAATACTGATAAAGCTCTATAAAAACCTAATTCTAAATTAGAGTTGAAAACAACACCACCTTGAAATTGAAATTTTTGATAATACTAGTCCATACTTTAAATCCATTGATGTGCACGTAAAGATATGTATCTCAGCGAGTAAATATATGTTAGATCTGAACAGTCACTTGAAGATATCTCAGATCGGTTGAAGATATGTCAACATGTTACATAGATGTCAAACATGTTAGATATGATAGATTAATGTTAGATTTGTATAGTCATTTGTGATCGGTCAAAATGTTCAATAATAGTAATTAATAAAATGTTTAATATAGTTATTAATAAAATGTTTAATAATAATAAAATATAAAAAAAGTTAAAAAAAAAATTTAGAATTAAAAAGATTCTATACTTGGAACAATAAGACAAAATTACTATAAAAAAACTGTGTAAAAAAGAAGATGCATAGAAATAATTGCTATAAAAAACTATAGAAAAAAGAAGCATAAAAATACACAAAACATGTAGAAAATAAAATGCATGTGAAATACATAACTACTGTAGAATCAAAGTAGTTTAAACCTTGTCTAAGATGAATTATAGTTTTTGATATGAAATTAAAGTAGTTTGATTTTCTATTAATTTAATTTTGTATCCAATTTATTGTTATAAGTTTTTGGTATGAAATGAAATCAAAGTAGTTTATATTTTTATTATTAATTTTATTTTATATTAGAATTATTATAATAAGATTTAATAGTAAGTTTGTTTAATTACTTTAAATATATAATTTTAAAAAACTAATCAATTGACATCAACAAATTCCCTAGAAATAAAGCAAATTCCCTAGAAATAAAGATAGTCGACGTCACCCTCAATTGCATTCTTTGATTCTTTAGCCATGCTTACTACTTCCCTCATTAACGCTATTCAATATTAACTTCTGATGGTTTGTAAATTTTTATGTTTTGAGTTGGGATTTTGAATACAAGATGTTTTTCACTATATTTTCCATAATAATTTTTAATTATTTTTTTAAATTATTTTTTTATTTTATAACCTTAAAAAATAATAAAAAATAAAAATTAACAGAACAATAAAAAAATAAAAATTTAATTATCCGCAAAAAAATGTTGATCTTGTATATGGTTTTAAAACCATCATTCTAAACAACTCATGGTTTTATTGTACATAGTTTAGGATGGCCTTGCAGCACATGGTTTTAAAACCATGTGCAAGACTTTCTTAAGAACCCATGGTTTTATTGTACATGGTTTAGGAGGGCCTTGCAAATGGTTTTACGACCAAGTCCAAGGCCTCCTAAACAACCATGGTTATAGGAGGCCTTGCATATGGTTTTAAAACCATGTATGGGGAGATGTTGTATTGTTGTTCCCTTTGGACGCTTGATTCATCATTATAATTTGTCTTATTCAAATTGCTCCCACATACACACATATCTATATATATACATACATCTTTCCATCCTTACATCAATAAAAAAAAAAATTAACTTTATATAATATATATTTATCCGTAAGTAAATTAAAATACATCTTCCCATCCTTGCATCAATGAAATATTATGTGTTCATATTGTTCCAGGCACTAAAAAATGGTTAGAAAGTATTTTAATATATGAATGAGTATATAGAAAGTATTTTAATATATGAATTAGTATATAATGAGGGGTTTCGTCTTTATCCATAGGTAAATTAAAATACATCTTCCCATCCTTGCATCAATGGAATATTATGTGTTCATATTGTTCTGGGCAATAAAAATTGTTAGAAAGTATTTTAATATATGAATTTGTATATAATGAGGGGTTTCAAAATTATTTGGGTAGCCTTTAGTGGGCAGGTATTGGGGTTAAAAAAAAGTTTAAATACCCAAAAGTAAGAGGGTGTAGAGATAATTGAAATAAGTAAAATCACACTTGTAAATTTTTTAGTAGAGATAGATGTAATTAGGGTAGAGGATTTTGTTAGGATTATTCAATATGATGTAATGAGGGACAAAGTATTCCCTAAGCAAGATCACATGATAAGGGTTGAATGGTTGGCATGGTGATGATTGAAGGTTTTATTTAGAAATATGACATGACTAAAGATGGAGTATTCCCTTAACACGAAAAATGTGAGGATTATTCAATCAAATGTTAATCTATAAGTTCTCATAAATCCCAACAAAATATCTAGATATTAGTGTTGAAGGGAATACAAAATGTAAATATTTTAATTAATTTAATAGATGTTGATCAATTATTTTGTAAAGTGTATCCATGTTTGAGCCAATATATCTTATTCATTGATCCATATCGTTTTTTTGGGGGCTATTCACACAATGATATGAGAGGTTATAGGAACCATTAGGATGTCGATCGAAGAGGTCATTTTTTAATTTTAAGAATCACAATAAATGTGGTTATGGGTTTCTATTTTAAATTTACCTTCATTATATAACATCTGCTCACTGGTCGTTCTCCCACCTTTTCAAATCTTGAAAGATTTGTTTAGTTATGTCTTCTCTATATGATGTATGGGGGTTAAGAATCAGATGAAGTGATTCATGAGAGTCCAACAATTAAACATGTCAACAAAATAAATTATTTATAAAGTGATTAAGAATGGACCTTAGAAGAACCAAACCAATACCATCAACCATATGCATCTTAACAAAAAAGTAGTTGTATCTCTAACAATATTTTCTCTATTAAACTCTTTAGATATAAACTTAGTAGTTTTGTGGCAATCATAACATACTTTAAAACATTATTTATAATTCAAATATGTTTTGAGTGGGGTGTATTGATAAGTGTAAAAGAAATGACCAATCTCCCATTGTGCTACGTGAGATAAAATTCACCTTTTGGTCTTTATTAACATCAAGTTCCCGAAAGTTTGTTCCTAACACATAGCTAGTTTCATTTATTTCTAGCATCAATTCTTCCAACTTAACATAAATCTCCTCCATTTGAGGTTCTTATCTATATTCTACTACAAATTTTGTACTTTGTTCACTACCTCAATTTAGTTGGATCTTGATCCTTTTTCATCCCCACTAGTTTTCTTCAAGCCTTTAACCCTTGCAACAATTTCCCACATTATAGAGCCATCACACATAATTAAGAGAAACACATATTACAGTTGATTCTTTTTATTACAATTTAAGCAGTGATTGTAAACATATTCTCTTAGATCTAAATTACCAATAATTTCACATGCAATAAGCATGGTTCTCCAAATAAGAACACTAGGTTCAAGAGGAGTATCATTGACAAAGTTGATTGCTTCACCCAACTACCCAACATGGGTAAGGATGTCATCCATGAAAGTATATTGCTTCAGTCTTGGAATAATTCCATGATGGCTTTTCATGCAATTAAAATAACATAAACCTTTTGTTACTATGCCCCTATGATTGCATGCAAAGAAAAGACCAAAAAATGTGGCGTTATTTGATTTTATAGATGCTTGATGCAATTGCTCAAATATGCGGAGGGATACCTCACCATGGAAATGATAGGCACATTCAGATGTCATTGAGTTCTATGAAAGCCCATTTATAGAAGTCATTGCATGAAACACATTATATCATATTCCTCTTTGTTTCCAAATTTCCATACAACACAATAAGGGAGTTCTCAATAAAGACATCTAATAGAAGTTTTATATATGGATATGGGAATGGATCTAGAGTCCCTTTCTCAAAATTTATCATCTATTACATGCACTTAGAATATAGATATTGCATAGGGATTTGGCTCCTGGCTTGACTATTGAATTTTCCAAAAGAGGATCAATGATGCTTATTCATCTCGTTGCTAGCATTTTCCTGCAAACATGTCCATCCATGAAATCACATCACATTTAGTGGGTTTCTCATTCTATTTTTGTGCATGTTCTATATCCCTATATTTGTTGTATAAGTTAAGGGCACTCCACACAAAGGTATCATCCTAAAATATACTTTTGATTACCTTAGCATGTCTTTTTCTACCCTATTTTAGAGTTTCCAAGTAAGCATGTGATCTCAAAAGATTTACAAAGATAAGTTAATTTTGCTCCATGCCATGTCTATATCATTAACTGGAAAAAAAAATGTAGGACCTTCTCACTATGCCCATTATGGCTATATCCAAAAGACATGGAACTCCATTTAACCACGTCTTGATTATGAATTTAATAAAACACTGAAGAAAAAAATGTAGGACCTTCTCACTATGCCCATTATAGCTATATCCAAAAGACATGGAAGTCCATTTGACCATGTCTTGATTATGAATATAATAAAACAATATGATCAAACACTTCCATATGCACCACTGGTACTACTAAAATTCATGTACTTGTCAATAGGGCCACTTTCTACAAATGAAGTATAATTAAATGTCATTTTAAGGACATATGCATGAACGTGGTTGCATGCCTACAAATATTCTAAGCTAGAAACAAACTCTTACAAAACTAGCTAAGGTGAACTCATTTAGATCCACTCTTTCCTCTTGCATTTCGCAATAGAGACAAAGTGCCCGCTCTGCATTCCATTCTATGTGCATGGAGTGATCATTGTAGTCCATGAGACTATTCAACTATTTAATTTTATGGAATACAATTTTTGCATATACTACACTTCCACACTTCCACATCTGGCATAAGAATCAAGAAGTTTGATAGAAACAAAAGCATCTTACCAATTGTCTCTTTTGATAACGTGAACATGTATTTGCTTAACCTTTTCTAGAGGTACCATACTAGAGAATACCGTTATAACACTAAAAATCTATAATCTAATTAGTTTAAATACATGCGCCTTCGAGTCCTAAAAAATAATCCAAGGCCTTTTGGCCTTTTCCATTCTGAGTATATTCTACAATTATCATACTCTAAGCTGCTACACATTTTCCATGGATTTCTTAGAAAAAATTATATGAAAATATAGTAGAGTAATTTAATATACAATAAAAGCAAAAATTAATAATTAGTAATAAACTTACAATGGAAAGTCACATGACAAAGTTTTTAATCATCTATTCTTATTCGATGCTCTATGTTTATACACTAAGAATACTTGAAAAGATCCAAGAACAAATTTATTTAAAGAACATTTTTGCTAATTATGTTGCACCTATTTATCTCATTTCTATTCTCCAATAGCAAGGTCCTTTGAAAATTAGGGATCCTATCACTTAGCTTTGAAAGATACAAATCTGATCATAATGTATATTTGAAGAATGTTGGTGATTTATTGTAGGTCATATTAATGTATGTGGATGACCGTTTCACTACAGGAAATTGCATTGATCATATAGGATCATTAAAGTATTCATTGCACATGAATTCTCCATGAATGACCTTGGATTGTTGAAACAATTTCTTGGATTAGATATTGAGCAATATGATGCAAGGATCAAGGTCAACCAACCAAAGTATGTTGCAGACCTTTTATTAAAGTTCAAAATGGATGAATGTAAGGAATCCAGGTGTCCATTCCTTTCAATAGTAAAACTAGGCAAATTTGGTTCATCTCCATTGGTGGACAATTCATTGTATAGATAGCTAGTTGGGAGCTTATTGTGTGCTTATTGTATCTTACACAATATAGAGCTTATTTGGATTATGATATAGGTGATGTTGCAAGATACATGCTGGAGCCTCATGAGATCTATTGGAATGCTACAAAAAGGATCTTGCATTATGTGTAAGGAACCAAACACTTCGGGGTACACTATGTTGTTGGTTCTTCACTAGAACTAGTTGAATTTACTGATTCTAATTGGGATGGAGATTCCATTGACAAAAAATACTCTTCAGGTTATGTCTTCATTATTGAACATGGTCCCATATGTTTTCCAAGTAAGAAACAACACACTATATCCCTTTCATCAGTTGAGGCCGAGTATAGAGGAGCAATGAACGTAGCTACACAATGTGTGTGGTTGCAAGGTATTCTTGGAGAACTTGGATTTGCATTTGATTCACCCATAGTCATTTGGTGTGACAATAAAATTGAAATCAAGATTTCCACCGATGCAATATAGAGACAAAGGACCAAGCACATTGATATACACATGCACTACATCCGGAGCTTGGTGCATGATCAAGTGATATCGTTGCAGTATTGCCCATATCATAGAGCAAATTGCTGGCATTTTCACTAAGAGATTCACAAAGAAGACATTCACCTATATGATATCACTTCTATTAGTGGGTGACACCTGATGATTACTGATATTCACTTTTAGATTTTACTCCATTTCCATTTTAGAGGGGATTTTTTGTTCCCATGAGGCTTTTCCTCCTTACCTTGGTTATATGGACAAAAAACTTTGTAAGAGGCGACTTGAGACTTAGTTTCAAAGGGCTCAATAATTTTGTGATGTGATTACACTAAGTCGGGATTAAGGGGGGGTGTTATAGCGTTATTCCACCTTAGTACCATGATCATACACCTAGGACACATTTTAATTAGTTTCATGCTTATGTTATATGGTCCAAAACTAGGTTGTGTTGGTCAAGCTTGGTTCCTTTGGTGTTTTGGACTCATAAATGCACCCAAGCTCCCTCTTTGATCATTCTAGTTACACATGTTCCCTCATTAAGGACTGCTCAGTCCTTGGTGTGCTCCCCTTTCCTTAAAACAAGGAAACCGGTAGACTAGAGCCACACTAGAGTTGCTAGTGCATGTATTTGGGGTGTTTTTACTCTTGTGGACCATTTATTGCTTCCTAGAGCCACTCCCACTCACCCATGTACTCCACCACGCCTATACTATGCTCACTCATGTCCTAGCATGCTCAACCTTGTTCACACAGGAATTTGTTACCGTTTGAGGTGGTTTGGTTGTTCATTGGTCAATTTATGGGGGTTTTGAGGTCCAACCTAATCCTGCCACATGTATGCATCCAAATTGCCTCCAAAGGCTAACGATTTTCTCCTATTTTATTGTAAAAATGTTCCAGACATATTTACATGTTGGAAAGTCATAATAAACTCAGTTATTCACAACATTTATATGTGTTAATTTCACTCTTTTCACTATTTTCGGTAATATTTGTGAATAATCTCTAAATTTTGTGAGGATTCCCTTAGCTCCTAGATCTTGATGTGAATCATATTTTCACACTCATCTCCTTTTGTGATTCTTCCATGTTATTATTGAGAGTTAGAATTTCCAAACTTTGATACTCAATTTGGTATTCAACAATCTGAGTAACAAATTTGTTGAGCTTAATGAGTTATGTGGCATTGAAGCCTACTATATCTATGATTTGGGATTTTGAGTTGAAAGCATTATCTTTGGCCTTACCCTTCTTAGCATTCCTTCTTATATTTTAGATAGTTAATGTATTTAAGTCATCATCAAAGTCACAAATCATGTGCAAATTTAATAGATCTAACTCATTATGATTAATAGGTATAATCTTAAAGTAATATGGTAAGGAATTTATCTTCATAATGTTCATCCTTAGCCACTCATTTGGTTAAACAATATGATGGGAACAATGATGAAAACAATATTTACAACAATATATACAACTTCATTTACCTTGATATGAATATCCTAAGGTAGAGTCCTTCATTTAAGATACCTTCTTTTTATTCTTCCTCCTCATCCAAATTTAGAG
This sequence comes from Pseudotsuga menziesii, assembly GCA_001517045.1. Taxonomy (NCBI): domain Eukaryota; kingdom Viridiplantae; phylum Streptophyta; class Pinopsida; order Pinales; family Pinaceae; genus Pseudotsuga; species Pseudotsuga menziesii. The sequence goes on from LPNX010701050.1 coordinate 231,825, forward strand.
GATCCTTGAAAGTTTTTTCAATTAGAATTAGGGATTTCAATTTACTTTTCTAGTTCTCTAGAAATTTAAACTTCTTTGTGGGATTGAAGTCATTCTTGTGTTCATTTTTCCTTTTTAAGGTTTCTCTTTGGGTCATCATATCGATCATCATCTCTATCCCCTATTTCTATTTTATGATTTACATTTCAAGAAACATATTGATTATGAATATAATCAAACACTTTCCATGCATCTCTAATAGTGCTAGAATTCATATACATGTCAATCAAATACTTTCGACAAAGACATTAGAATCATATGTAGTTTGAATGACATCGACATGAACTTGCATGCCTCCACACAAATGATTTAAGTTAATGCATAATCTTACAAAACTAAGGAACTCATTTAGATTCACTCTTGTCTCCTGTATTTCACAAAGAGACTATGTACCTGCACTTGATTTCTACTTGGTGTGCATCTTGTGATCATTGTAGTTGTTGGAGGTAATTATTTATCCTGCCCCGTACTAAGTAAATTTAATGCAGTTCGAAAACATTAGAGAAGGTTGCAAGGAAGAAATTTGGATAGATAAGATCATCCATCCAGATATGGAGGATCGATCCTAGTCATCAGATAAGCAAAGAGAAAGGTCATGATGCAGAGCCAATGATCGACGATGAAAATCAGTGTGTGCAAATATGCACCAAGTTTGGAACATCGTGGGTGCTTTAGTGAATGTTCATTGACGACCACACGTTAGGGTTGTAAAGGATTCAACATCTGGATAAGGACAACAAGAATGTGATGATGCATCGAGACGAGCGTGCATTAGATTTGCATGGTGGAATTCCAAAGTGATGGACCATTTGGACAAGCTGTCCAGAAAAGGGTGACACCGCAAGAACACTGCTGAACAAAAGAAATGGAGAACGACAATGAAGAAGCGATTGGTGTGGTGAGTCAAGGTTTCAATGTAGGTCTCACTTTCTGAATGTCTAGTAGAAGAGTCTGACAACAAATTGGACATGGAAAACTATCAACGCTATAAATTTCAACATTAGAGCTATGAAAAGGTGTCACCATGGAAAGGTCCCATGGAAAAGGCCAATTAGCATTTTTGGTGTGCCAGTCACAGTGTGACATGTGGAATAAAATGAAAAGTTTTGGATCAATGGTCAAAGTGGAAGATCGTAAAGGAGCAAGAAGGCTCTACAAGGTAAAGAAATTGGAGCTCTTTAGCTTTTTAACGAGGGGAATTTTTGACTTGTCGAAATTCGGTGAATTTAATCTATAAAATATGTATTTTCTGTTGTTTGTTGGGCGATTTTAAGTTCAGAAATAAAATCAAGTGACAGGAAAACCCTCAAAACCCACACTCTGTAAGATCTAGCAGTGTTTTTGAAAGTTTTAAAAATTCCATGAAGATTCATGGAAAAAAACTGATAAAAACCTGCCCAAAATAGAAGTAAAAAAGTCCTCTCTGTAGACAACTCGAATTAATAAATTAATGGCAGAATTAAATGATGCCATTGATGAATTTAAATGCTACCAATACAAGATATAATGTCGATCCAGGATAGACCCTATCTAGATATGTGAAGTTAAGTGAGGGTGAGGCTTGAGGAGTCCTCCTTGAATGCAAAAGGATATGAATTGAATAAGCCATATTTGGCATGAAAGAGAAGACTTTGGATGAGGAAATTTTTGAAATTCGGGTATGGTCATGGAAGGACCTTCTATAGAATCCCATCATAGTTCGATAATTAATGTTCGTGTTATTTTTTGTCATAGAAAGAGAGTTAAAAATCCCCAATAGATCCATCTCCCTAATGATGACGACAACCACAAGAGTTAAAAAGCCCCAATACTTTAACTATAATTTATTTAAAAGTTAAAAATTAAAATAAGGTGTTAAATTTAAAACTTAAAATAAATTATGAAAAATTTTAAAAATTAAAATAAAAAAAAATTAAATAAAATGCATTACAAATTTAAAAAACTATAGGCTTAAAATAAAATGTTACAATTTAAAAAAATAAAAAATAAAACATCACATACCTTTACGGCTGTGACGGCTGTCACGACTCACGACTTGTAGCAGCATAAGACAATCCCGTGGGCAGGAGAAGACAACGGCAACGGCAACAACAGACATCACGATGAAGACAACGTGGATGCAAGATGCCCATGGATGAAGACACGGCGTAGGAAGGGGATGTTGGATGCCCGCGGCAGAAGGCAATGCCCGTGGCAGAAGACAGAGGATGCCGGACCGTGGACGGCCGTGAAGAAAAACAAGTCGTTGTGCAAACTGGTGAAGACGGACGCCGATGAAAGAAGAACCCAAACCTTGCGTGAGTTGAAGACAGAACTTGGTTTTTTCTCCTGTGTAGTGTAGTAATGATCAGGGTGGCTGAAAATAAATAAAGATGCGGCATAGAGGGTGCCCAGGTTGGATTCGTGTTTAACTCACCAAGACAATTTTCAACGATCTTCCGATTTAAACCATCCAGATCCAATTTTAACTTGTCGCTAGCTGAAACGGATCGTTTCACCTCCAATCCAAGTCAAATTTGGAAAAATCGCAATTTGAGTCGCAATTCCTGTAACCCTGGATATTTCTTCTTTATCACCATACCAACAACATTTTGACTGTAACTAAGTGCTATCTTGCCTTTGTAGAATTTCACCTTCAAACTGCTCTGTAATTCATGGATAATTTGTGACTCCATAGCCCAATGTATGCTTAACTTGTTTCAACAAAAAAAACATAATTTGAATTTTACTTTAGTTTTATATCTGGCCCTGTTAAAATTCAGTGAGAGATCCCTCTCTAGAAAGAAAGAAGCCAACTCCCTTTCTTAAAGTGGTTCTGTTGTTACCTTGGGATGGGATTTACCTTCTACAACCTGGGTACAATTCTAAGTGCTAACACCAGGATTTATGTAAAAAATTACCTGGGTAAGTGTAAGAATATTATAAATAATCTGTAAACTAACATTGAAGTCATTCACAATATAATAGTAGTTTTACAATGACCAAGAGAAAAAGGGAGGTCAAATTCATTTAACCATTCAATTATTATTGTCAAGCCTTGCAAGGGTTGTGGGGTGGGGAGACGACTATATGTATATGTTTTCTTGCCCGTCTTATATTTAATATTTTGTTTTTTCTATGAATAAGGAAGATGGGTTGTAAGCTACATTTACTTTGAAACTCTAGTTTCCTGGTTGTCATATCTTAAATATCTAGTTTTTCCTCTTAATCAAGAAGACATCTTGTAAACTACATTTACTTTGAAACTCTTGTTTCCTGGATAAATCACATTTTTAGGAATGAAGAAATCTAGTCAACTATTTCTATTAGCATTCCACCATCATCAATTCAAGTTATTTCCTATCTGTAGGGATCCACAAAAGGCACCATCATTTGATGCAAAGTAGTAGAAGGGTTATTTACATGATTTGGTGGAGGTGATGTGAAAGGTTGTCCATGCATGAGATGCTAGTACTACGGAGGTATAAATGTCATTGTCTATAGTTTGATCATTAAGCAGGTGCCAGATCCTACCAGTGCAAATATCATATGATTCATTCTAGTGATGGTTGAATACATTCCTATGAATTTTGGAGTATAACCAAGATACGACCAAGGTCCTTGTGTTGATTACAATCGAGATCAATCTAATCAACTAGTGAAACTACAAAAGATGCTTCAATTGTTGTTGCCTCCTTTTTTCTACCTATATAACAAGATATGCTAGTAGATCTCAAAATGGAAGGTCAAGTGGATATTTTATTTACACCAATGATGTCGGTTTGGACGCTTCCTAAGGTGCTTGCTTTGATGCTTATAGGGAGGGAGCCTAGTGAAGGGGTGTTTCTGACTTTAATGGGAGGGAAACTAGCTATGGTGATTAAAAAATATGGAGCTAGAACCAATGCTAGTATATTTGTTAACTGGCCAAAATTGGATATGCACCTAAGGGATCTATGATTGGATATGGATCCAAGCAAAGGGGTGATATGGGCCTTGGGATTTGGGTCGATAAAAAAAAACCAGCTCCTTTCTTTCACTTGATCATCAACTATATTTGGATCTAAATATAGATCTGTTGCACCTTAAGTGATTGATAACTATGTTTGGACCCCATTCATTGATCGAAACCCACCCTTGGTTGAGGGAGAGGAACGAAGTTACTTTATTCTGCCCTGGGAAAGGGGTTTATGTTGAAAGCTTTATATGGTGGTCCTAATGCTGGAAAGAAGGCAGGATATGGGGTGGAATCCTTTCATACATACGTGTAGTAGGGATGATAAATAATATTAATAAATAAATTATAATCTGGGATTTATAGAATAAGACTAGGGAGATAAGTCATAACTCTATACAACCCCCAAATATAAGTAATTTTTTATGAGTGCAAATCCTCTTAATGTACAAAGTATTGCTTTAACTGCTTATTCTCTCCCAAATCGCAAAAAACATTACATTACTTTCCTAAGCATGGCTTTCACCCAAACATTCACATTGCTTTCTTATCTTTTTGGCACTGTGTTTGTTCTTAAATATCACATATATATCAGCTGGTCACTCAAATAAGTAATCCCATATTTATATACCAACAAACATTTCCTATTTGAATTTGTTTAACTAGAACCCATGTATTACCTATGGTATATTATGCATATGGATTCCTTTTGTTTTGATACTTTTGTTTGTACCAGTTAGTTAGTAATGGGATTTTGTTGATATATACTTTCTTCCAAATAAAAATAACTACGAGAAACAAAGTGTGGAGTCATTATCCAAGCCACACATCTTTATTTGTCCTAATTGACCTAATTTACCACTTATCCTAAGTTATTGGCTCAAATATTTTTCTACATCATCAACTGGATCATTCTCCCTCAATCAGGGAGGCTAACTATGTCTTCTCCTTCAATCGAGGAGACTAACTTAGTTCCCTCCTTCAATCAAGGGGAAAATATGGGTTGATCTACATGACCTAAGCACCCCAAATCAGTTAACTGATGGTTATTCCAACTACTTTCAGTTAAACTACAGATGTAAGGTGACTCCATCATTATTTTTCCTATTTTTGGTAATATTCAGTTAACTAGAGTGATCTAAGGTGCCTCTAACAACTTTTGGTGACTTAGTTCAGTTCAGTTCACTTGATCTTAGCTAACTGAATTTAGGCATGTGCCCTCACCTACTGATTGACATGCAATTGAGTTCTATTCAGTTAGACTCAGTCTAAACTACCTCTAATTCATTTAGATCCAATTATGGTTGTGATTAGTGGTTAACTAATGTGCCTAGTGTGGCTAATTGATAGCTAAGCCACTCTCATTTGTGCAATTTGAATGACCTCCTTGGTATTGAAATTGTCTGGTTATTCATGCCAGTGTATGACATTGTATCACTAATTTTGATTAATGATTAATAATACACAGTTGCAACTCCTAATTGCAGTGCTTTCATGTCATTTTTCTGTGTAATTGATCCTTGAATCTTTGGTAAGTTGTGCTTTGGTCCTCAGCTTACTGTGACTCAATTTTAATATGGTATCATAGCCATGGCGGGACAAGGCTATTCTTATTCAACAAATTCCTTGACGGATCTATGATGCAATTTGAGAAAAAAAAAGCTCAAAAATTTCAACTCTGTACCAGAGGCAGATATTTTACCACATAATTCCTAGGCAAATGAATTGTTGATCAAGATTGCTTGATTGGCTAAGTCAGGTGTGAAGAAAAATCCAAAAGTGTAGGTTGTTCGACCTTACTTTGTATTTTTTTTGTGATTTTCAAGTTTTTAAACTCTTTCACTGCATTCGCTACAAAAGAATAATGGCCTCTTCTGTGAATCTACTCATTCCTTTAAACTACCATCAATGGAAGGAGAACATGGAGATTCAGTCATGCTCCAAAGGACTCTACAAAGTCACAATGGGCATGGAGGTAGAGCTGAATCATGTTGTTGACAAAGAAAAATATTGGAATAAGCTATATGAAGCATATGGATTTTTGTGCCTTTCAATTTCTAGAGATCTTCTCTTCCACATCATTGGATTGAAGACTCCCAAGGATATTTGGGATTAGCTTGCTACTCTATTTGATAAGCAAGATGACTTGAGAATATATCAGCTGGAGAATGAGTTGATATCTCTAAACCAGGGAAACTTCGAAACCATGAATGACTTCTTCACCAAGTTCAAGCACTTGGTTCTCCAGTTGAAGCAGTGTAAAGTTGAGGAGGAGGATGATCAACTCATCCTTTCCATACTTTCGAAACTTGGCCCAAATTACTCAGTTTTTGTGTCCACCTTTCATACCAGGAAGCTTACAATCCTGAATTAGAAGATTCCAAACCTTAATGCACTCATTAAGTCTCTCATTAATAAGTATGACAAGCTTGTCCAAATGGGGTTCATCAGATATTCCAAAGATCAAGCCTTGTTTGCTGGAAGACCCAAGGCTACGAATGGAAAGGAAAAGCAAAAGAACCAAAAGACTAAGTTTGATGCTCCCAAGCCAAAGGAGAAATACCAGTAGCTAGATGAGCCCTCAGGCTCAAGAAAGAACAAGAAAAAAGGCAAAGAAAGCAAAGAAAAGATCAATTGTTCCTATTGCGGAAGGGATTTTCACCCTGAAAGCTCTTGCATGAAGAAACAACTTGATGAAATGACTCTTGAGAAGAAAAACATCGTTCTTCCTGAAGGTGCGAGGAAGAGATATAATCATGATTGGAACAGTCAGCCCGAAAGAGGGCATGCCTATTAAATTGAGCACATAGATCTATGGATAAACACACAAATCACAGAATAGATCACATGATTTTACTCAGGAATTGAAGAATGAAATAGTGCAAAAAATGGCTTGCAGCTGTGAATGCTTTCATCAATCAAAAAGTAATTGGATAATAATTACAATGAAGTACAATAGCTAAATAGCCTCATGCAATTCGAATTCTATGTGAGGAAATTTGAATTGGTTTGACTCTACTTGACTGAATGGTTATCTGACCTTGTCTAAATCATTATCGAAGTTCATCGAAGTTCTAAATCACAACGCAAGTGTCTAATTCAATGTTAACTAAGCCTAACTGACTGTGGTATATGAGAAATATGCCTCTCCTGCATGCATCCATGCAAACCTAGTGCTAATTAAATGTAGAGGACTAGAACTGAATGTAACTAACTCCTAACTTAGCTTGACTAGTCACCGACTCAACTCAACTGACCTTGGTTGGTATCAGCACTCCCATTGGCTCCTAATTTGTTTCGATTGATCTAGGAGGCTCCTAAACTGATGCATGCAAGTGAAATCAATGGCAGTAAGCCTCAATTAGTGTTCCCCGCACTTTATTAACTGGAACATGTTCCCCAATTAGGCCAAGTGGACCCAATGGTGCTAGTGGATAAAAATAGACTTGAAGGACTCCCGATTTAGACATGACTCCTGATTTAGACATATGATCAAATTGGAAAAGGGAGGATTAATAATTCTAAAACCCCCCCTGAATGCTAACTTTGACAATCCGTGGGCCCTGGTAACTAAGAACATAGGTCACCCATTACATCAAGTAAAGTAAAGTAACTGCTCAATACAAGGAACTGGGGAAAAAAACAGATGGGAAAAAATCCCCCCCTCTAACTAAGCAGATAGAATCAGGATTCAAGTTTGAAAAACTTGAAAATGTGTTGCTGCAATCTCTGTGATGTAGCGAATCAACATGCATGATATTCTGTGCACATGTATCCTGGGGCCTGGCATGTATATTTCTCCTTCTTTTCCCAAAATGATGATGGAAGGAAGGAGGAATGTAACCTTTGTCTCTTGTTGGATGAAGAGGTGTATGATCAGCTCTATTCTTCTGAATGTAGTGAGATTGAGCCCTTTCCATGTAGCATCTTACAGGTAGTCTATTGCATCTCTTTGAAGGAGGTAAGATTGCATGACATAGCACAAGGGTCTTTCCCTTCTGAGTGTTAGGTGGTTTTCCAGTCATCTTCCTAGCTTCCAGTTTGGAAGTATGGACTGGATTTGGATCTGAATCGCCCTGAATCTCAATCTCATAAACTGATATAGACGGATCTACAATACTAATGGAAGCTGCAAAAGTAGTAGATGAAATGATTTTACCTTCCCTTGCAAGTGGCTGCTAAGAGTGCGCTGGTTCTGAAAATGGCATGAAGTGTGAGAACTCATATGCCTTGGAGGCATGATTTTCAGCACCCTTCGCTATGATGTTCGCAGTAGAGATATCTGTGATCTCCACTGAGTCAAGACCAAAGATAACTCGCTTTGGAGAGACAGTATGAGTCATATGGTATACATATAACAGTTTTGAAGCTAGGGAGGGAACATAAAGAACATTTTTGAACCTTTCATGTTCAAGCTTGATAGACCCCTTCCCTTTTGTTTGAACTTTACTGTTATTTCCCAACTGAATACTAGGACCATCAAAAGACTATAAAGAAGAGAATGATTCTTTGGATGCAACCATATAATTGGAAGCTCTAGAATCAATGAGGATGGCATGTGCTGTTGAGGAGCTAGCCTTCAGTGCATGACATGTTTCGAAGTAATATTCAGTGTCTGCAGCCTTCCTTCTACTAGCAGGTGCAGTAATGTTATGTTTCTTCAAAAGAAGAGTCATTTCATCAAGTTTTCTTCTCATACAAGAGCTTTCTGGATGAAATCCCCATCCACAGTAGGAACAAAGAGTCTTTCCTTTTCCATTCTTCTTGCTTCTTTTCGAACCTGAAGGCTCGTTTGACTGCTCTTTCTTTACAGGAGAATCATCCTTTTGCTTCCCTTTATCATTCTCTACCTTAGGTCCTCCTGCAACCAGTGCTTGATCTCTGAAAGATCGAATGATCCCCATTTGGATCCACTTGTCATGCTCATGAGTGAGAGATTCAATGAAAGCATCAAGAGTGGGCATCTTCCAATTTGGAGTAGTGAGTCTCACCGATTGAAAATTTGATACAAAGGCTGAGTAGTCTGCACTGATTTTTGAGAGAATGGAAAGAATGAGTCGATCATCCTCCTTCTCAACCTTGCATAGCTTCAACTGGAATATCAGGTTCTTGAATTTTGTGAATAATTCATTTAGAGTTTCAAAGCTGGATGGATAAAGAGAGATCATCTCATTATCTAGCTGATGGGCCCTCAATTCATCCTTCTTATCAAATAAGGAAGCAAGATTATCCCAAATCTCCTTGGTAGTCTTCAATCCTTTAATGTGGAAGAGAATAAATCGAGATATTGAGAGGCACGGGCATCCAAAGGCTTCATCAAGCCTATTCTAGTACTTTTCTTTGTCATAATTAAGAACTAGCTCTACCTCTAACTCCATTGTGAGTCTTTAGAGCTTCTTGGTGCGAAGTAGTGAATCCATGTCCTCCTTCCACTGGTGGTAGTTGAAGGAAGTGAGCTGCTCCATTGGATGGGCCATTTTGAATGCAGTGAAGAAGACAAAACTTTTGTAGCAAATGCAGTGAGGAGAAAGAGCTTCTTGTAGAGAATGCAATAAGAAGAGTTGATAACCTGTAAATCACACAATCAAACAGAAAAAATAAGGTCAACAGTCTGCACTTTTGGAATTTTGATCACACCCAGCATAGTTGATCAAGCAAGCTTGATCAACAATTCCTTTACTTTGGATATTAAGTGGTAAATTCTCCCCTTCTGGTGTAGTACTAGAAGGAGCAAATTTTCTCAAAAAAATGATCCAGTTGGAGATCTGAGGAGGAGAAGTGCCTTATCTGACAAGGCTCTAATACCATATTAAATTGAGAACATAGATCTGTGGATCAACACACAACTCATAGAATATATCACGCAATTTTAATCAGGAATTGAAGGATGAAACAGTGCAAAAAAATGGCTTGCAATTGTGAATTCTTTCATTAATAAAAAAAGGAATTGGATAATAATTACAATGAAGTACAATGGCTAAATAGCCTCATGCAATTCTAATCCTATTTGAGGAAATTCGAATTGATTTGACTGTACTTGACTGAATGGTTAACTGACCTTGTCTAAATCATTATTATAGGACTGAATGGTTAGCTGACCTTCTCTAAATCATTATCGGATTTCATCAAAGTTCTAAATCACAACTCAAGTGTCTAATTCAGTGTTAACTAAGCCTAACTGACTTTGGTAGGTGAGAAATGTGTCTCTCCTACATGCAACCATGAAAACCTTGCTCTAACTGAATGTAGAGGACTAGAACTGAATGTAACTGACTCCTAACTTAGCTTGACTAGTCACCAACTCAACTCAATTGACCTTGGTTGGTATCGGCACTCCCAATGGCTCATAATTTGTTGGGATTGATATAGGAGGCTCCTAAACTGATGCATGCAAGTGAAATCAGTGGCACTAGACCTCAATTAGTGTTCCCCACACTTTATTAACTAGAACATGTGCCCCAATTAGGCCAAGTGGACCCAATGGTGCTAGTGGATAAAAATAGACTGGAAGGACTCCCAATTTAGACATGACTCCTAATTTAGACATATGACCAAATTGGACAAGGGAGGATTAATAATCCTAACAATGCCCTCATGATAAATGTTTTGAATCCTAGAGCTCTCCTAATAGACTCTGGTGCTTCGAACTATATGGTGGAAAGAAAAGAATCCTTTTCATCCCTAGACTCCAACAACAACATTCCCATCCACATGGGAGATGGCTCTTAGATCATCTCAAAGGGAAAAGGTATTGTAAATCTAGAACATGGAAGCTTCAAAAATGTTCTTTATGTGCCCTCCTTGGCTTCAAACCTGTTGAGTGTATCAAATGAAAAACACATGATTTCCCAAGAGAGTTACTTTCATCCCGAATGATGTTGAGATCTCATAAATTGCATCCGAAAAACTTAATGCAACAGTTATAGAGAATCGTTTAGCTAAAACCTATGAGTTCTCCAAGTTTGTACCTGATGCAAATCCCACCGCCCTTCTGACTCATGGGAATTAGATTAGCCGGTTATGGCATGAAAGGTTTGGACATCTAAATTTCAAATACTTGTAGCAACTTCAAAAGCATTCCATGGTGGAATGCCTCCCTACCATCAAAACCTCCAATGGAATTTGCAAAGGTTGCATTATCAGCAAGCACCTTGAGCATAAATTTGATTGGTGAGAGGAAAGTCGAGCTACATGTATTTTGGGGCTGATCCATTCTGATATCAGTGGTCCAATGCCTACAACCTCAATGAACAGATCGAGGCATGTGCTCACTTTCATTGATGACATGTCTAGATTCACATGGGTCTTTTTTCTCAAGAAAAAATATGAAGTCCTTAAAAAGTTCATAGAATTTAAGGCTTCTGTTGAGAATGCCTCTGGGAGAAAGATCAAGGCTCTCAAATATGACAATGGTGGCGAGTACATCAAATCTAAGCTGCTGCAAATTTGTGCTCAAAGTGGGATCAAGATTGAGCACTCCATTCCCTACACACCTCAGCAGAATGGTGTAACGAAAAGGAAAAACTGGGCCCTAAAAGAGACGACCACCTGCATGCTTGAAGATAAATATTTGGATGCAAATATTTGGGCTAGAGCTATGAATGTTTCTGCCTACATTCATAACAGGGTCCCTCATTCATCCGTGAAATGAAAAACACCTTTCGAAGCTTACTTTGGTCACAAACCGGATGTGTCCAATTTCATAGTTTTTGGGTGCACTGCTTGGGCTCGAATTCCACTAGATAAGAGTAAGTCTTTGCAACCGCAGAGTATTAACTGTATGTTCATTGGGTATCCATAGGAATCAAAGGGATAGAAACTCTTGAATATCAGAACCAAAAAGATATTCATAGAGAAAAGTGTATGCTTTGAAGAACCTCTCCAAGATGTGCAACTAGTAGAGGAAGAAACTGTTGAAGTTCCCTCTTTTTCTGTTAATGATTCAGATGATAAAAATGAAACTGTGAGCCCTGATATTTCAGATCTGATGCCTGATATTAGTGAGAATGATGTATCGGGTTCTGAATCAGATCCTAATTTTCCCACTCATCTCCCAAAAATGGGTCCAAAATACTCTCTCTTATGTCGGGTTAGATGTTGGAAATCTTGTTGATCCAAGGAGAACTCGATCATATTTTCAAAGAGAAAGTATTGCTCTTTCTTGAAATGATTATTTGTTGTACAAGACATGATATATGATTATTGTATTTGATCCTAATTCATATTATCATCCTCAGAATTATCCTAGATGGCAAGCTGCAATAGATGAAGAGTTCAACTCTCTCTGAAAAATGCAACTTGGGAGCTAGTTTCCCTTCCACATGGGAGGAAACTTGTTCAATGCAAGTGGGTATATCAGAAAACATTTGTTGCAGATGGATCGAACTAAAAATATAAAGCACATTTAGTTGCAAAAGGATGCTCCCAAGTCCAAGGAGTGGACTATCATGAGACCTTTGCACCGGTGGCAAAAAATGGATTCTATCAGGCTTGTTTTAGCCATTTCTACATCCAAGCAGTGGGAGGTGCACCATATGGATGTAAAAAGTGATTTTATTCATGGATACCTAAAATAAGAGATATACATGAAGAATCCTGAAGGCTATACATCAGATCCATCATTGGTTTGTAATTTAAGGAAATCCTTATATGGCTTAAAACAGGTCCCAAGATCTTGGTACGCCAAAATGGATTCTTTACTGCTCTCACAAAGCTTTGAAAGATGTAAGTATGATCCAAATGTGTAATTGCAACAGTATGAAGGTAATTTGATGATCATAGTTCTGTATGTGGATGATATTTTAATCGCAGGAAGCACACTTGAGTCACGGTAATCTAAGGACCAAAGCACAACTTACAGGAGACTCAAGGATCAATTACACAGAAAAATGACATGAAAGCAGTTTTTATGAAATAAATCGAAGAAAGTGTGCTTCCTATGATTAAAATATCATCCACATACAGAAATATGATTAGAAATTACCTTGATAATTCTGCAAGTACACATTTGGATCAGACTTACATCTTTCAAAGTTCTGTGAGAGCAGGAAAGAATCCATTTTGGTGTACCAAGATCTTGGGGCCTGTTTTAAGCCATATAAGGATTTCCTTAACTTACAAACCAATGATGGATCTGATGTATAGCATTAAGGATGCTTCATGTATATCTCTTCTTGTAGGTATCCATGAATAAACACACTTTTTACATCCATATGGTGCATCTCCCAGTGCTTGGATGCATAAATGGCCAAAACTAGCACGACAGAATCCATATTTGCACTGGTGCAAAGGTCTCATGATAGTCCACTCCTTGGAATTGGGAGAATAATTTTACAACCAGCCATGATTTATATTTGCAGGTTGGTCCATTTGCAACAACATTTGTCTGATATAACCACTTTCATTTAACAAGTTTCCTCCTAGGTGGAAGGGAAACTAAAGTTGCATTTTTTCGAAGAGAGTTGAACTCTTCATCCATTGCAGCTTTCCATATAGGATCATTCTGAGAATGATAATATGACTTAGAATTATATAAAGTCATAATATAGCAAAGAATACTTTCTCCTTGGACAACAAAGAATCATTGCAATAAATAACAATACTTTCTCTTTGAAAATCTGACCAAGTTCTCCTTAGATCAGCAGGATTTCCAACATCTAACCCAGCAGAAAAGAGAGTCTTTTTGACCCATTTTGGGAGATGAGTGGGAAAATTAGGATCTGATTCAAAACCTGATACATAATTATCACTGATATTAGATATCATATATGAAATATCATAGCTCACAGTTACATTTTAATCATCTGACTCATCAGCAAAAAGAGAGGGAATTTCAACAGTTTCTTCCTCTACTAGTTGCACATCTTGGAGAGGTTCTTCGAAGCAGACACTTCTCTCTATGAATATCTTTGTGGTTTTGATATTCAAGAGTTTGTATCCCTTTTATTCCTCTAGATACCTAATGAACATACACTCAATAATCCACGGTTTCAAATACTTCCTCTTATCCAGTGGAATTCGAGCCCAAGCAGTGGACCCAAAAACTCTGAAATTGGACACATCTGGTTTGTGACCAAAGTATGCTTAGAAAGGTGTTTTTACTTTCACGGATGAATGAAGGACCCTATTCTGAATGTAGACAGTAATATTCATAGGTTCAACCCAAATATTTGTAGCCAAAACTTTAGCTTCAAGCATGTAGGTGGTCATCTCTTTTAGGGCCCAGTTTTTCCTTTTTGCTTCTTTTGGTTTAGCTTCTTTTGTTTTCTTGGACAATTCTATGAGCTTGCTTTTACTTCAATGCAAACACCATACCATGATCAAAGCCCATCCCTTTGCATCTCTAACCAACACTTCTCTGAGCGTGTATCCAAAATCTAAAGTTTTGATCTAGGTGCCCAATTTATGCAATCAATCAAGCCATACAATGAGTGGAGAATAGGCGGTCGACCTCCTCTGCTTCCTCAATGATGACTCTAACATCCTTGATGTCTATGACCGATTCCAAGATGCACTTGGTTGTTCCATAGCCCTACTTCTTCGCTTCTGTGACGAGGTGATTGCTGTGATTGACCAGAGCTCTACCAGTGCTTCTATTGTTATCTTTTTTACATGCTTCCCCCGCTGCTCGATCAAAAACTCTGAAAAAAATTACTCTAGGAATGGATATGCTTAATGAATATGAATTATAAGTGTGAAAATCAGATTCCAGAATGGAGACGTGGTGAAATGGTGTTCTGAAGGGACAAAGGAGGGTCATTTTGCGAGTTCACTTGGAGGGAAGCGCGTACTACTCATAGATTTGGTAATAGATAAGTAGGGTTGGAATTTCATTTCATATCAACCCTTCCAACGGAATATTTTTATGTTTTGAACTTTTATCTGGCCAATCACACAACGTTTTAGTGAAAAAACAACATTTTAACCATCAATTTTTATTAAAAAAATCCCCTTCAATAATAACATTTTTATTAAATAATTTAAGTACATTAAAAAATACCTTTTAATAATAATATTTTTATTAAAACATTAAATTTTCAATTAAATGACATGTTTTTATTTAAGAAGTTAAATTTTCAATTAAAATATAACAATATACTCATTTATCCATGTTTTTGGTTGATCGTGTGCTTTTAAAAACCAAGGTGGAACAAAACAACCTATTAAGGGTGATACAGACAACTCAAAAGTAACATGTACTAATGGTATGAATGTGAAGTACATTAAATGATAAACTTAAGAAACAAACAAAACCTGGAACCTAGTATCCTTTCTGAAGGTTAATGCCAAGCCACATGTAATGCAACATACAAAACTTTGCAAGGTTAACATGTTGTGTGAATGGTGTAATTGAGATTATGGAATTTTAAATTTCAATTAAAATATATATTTTTCATCAAGGAGTTTAATTTCCAATTAAAATATAACAATAGACCCACTTACCCATGTTTTACATAGCTCGTGTACTTTGAAAATCTAGTTTGGAACAAAAAACCTACTAATAGTGACACAAATAACTCAAAAGTAACATTTGTCGGCAGTATGCATTTGAAGTACATTAAGTGATAAACTTAGGAAACAAACAAAAGGTGGAACCTAGAATCATTTCCAGACGTTAATGTTAGGCCACATGTAATGCAACATACAAAAATTTTCAAGGTTAACATATTGCATCAATGGTATAATTGAAATTGTGACATTTTAAATCAACATCTTAATCAATAAAAATCTTAAAAGATCCATAATAATAAAAATTAAAAACCCTCATAGTAAATATATTAAGAATAAGGTTTCATATATATATTAATTACATCTTAATAAATCCTATAAAACTATGATAAAATAATAATAATAAATAAATATATAACAAATCGATATATTAATATTATAATAATGAAACTATCCAATTCCAAGACCTTACTTTCGCACAAGAAGGTATTTTCGTACAGGACCAAATACGATATTTAGAGAAAAATATTATATTTTTGCATACATTCAAGTGAAAAGAGTGATGGTCTACCTTAGAACTATCTACTTTATTTTCAATACCATATTTCTACACGTGTGGAAAAAGCTAAAAAAGATGAATGAAGAGTTTCTAATTGAAAATAAGTGGTCGATGGGAAAATGAATATTTTCTAATTGAATGGATTTTTAATTTTTATTCCTTGATATAAGGTTGTGTATCCATTTTATCTTTTAGAGTGTTATTTTACACCATTAATAATTTGTTTATCATGGTAACTCTTTTTTTTTTAATTTTACAAACGGAAGGTTTTTTTTCTTTTCAAAATGGAGGATATTGGTGATTTTTTGCAGGGGAGAGATCCAAAGGGAACTTTATAACTTTCCAAATTTAGGCATGAGGATAACCATGATGAATGGATGCATAAGGGGAATTAATGGATGTTGTGAAATTGACAATTTTAGCTAACAAGATGCAAAATGCATGAATTTGTCGAAACTTTAATAGACTTCCAAGTGGGTTAAACAAATATGGTTTTGTTCAAACAAAATATGAACATGAGTAGTATCACAATCCAAACACAATGACACCAACTTCATGACATGACAATGCCCAGAGGAAAAATACTTGAATCAACCACACCATGGTGATGCACATGATGATGAAGCTTGGTAGATCTGTCGAAGGGATAACATGAAAGAAAAAATGATGAAATAAGATATGGACATGATAAGAACATTGAACTAGAAGTGACGATACAGATAAAATTCTCTTGCAAAAAGGTTCAGTAGGTTCTCCTATGGCATCATGTTTCAGTATTGTCAAAATTACAATTTTGACCATTGTCGTCAAGTGACACAATTTACATCACCACTTGTGTCTTTGAATCCATCTAGGGGGTCTCTGAATCCACCTGCAATCTTAAAATTTAGTAAATTGTACAAATTCATTGTCAAAATTGTAATTTTCTATTGTCAGAGTGAGATGACTAAAAATGACCAAATTTATGACCAATTGTTATGTGGTTATTTTTAGTTTAGTTCTTATCCCATAACCAAATTGGTAATTTTTAGTTTAGTTCTTATCCCATTTATCTTGGTCATTTGTAGTTAGATGACTTAAAAATTCTCAATTTTGGTCATTTATCCCTTGAAAATACTAGGGGACCAAATTTTTTGGTCGATTGGTCACTTATCTCTCATTTTGTACTAAGGCATAGATCCAAACCTTTCTTGAAAAAACATCTATAAACAATACATAATACATTGCTCCCCCATATTAAATAATAGGATACAGACCCCACAAATCAAAATGAATGTAATCGAGAACACCTTTACTAACATTACTAACTTCTTTGAATTTTTGTCTACACTGCTTTCAAAATATACAATGTCTACAAAACATCAAATACAAAGTTTTCAAATTTGGAAGCAATTTACAATTCATTAATGCCTAAAGTACTCTCTCACTCATATGACCAAGACATTGATGCCATAATTGAGTGGATCTTGACACCTCTTCAGATACTAATGTTGTATCATTAACTTGAGTTCTTCCAACCAATTTGTAAAGGTTTCTTGTTTTTAGTGCCTTCATGACCACTAAATCACCCTTAGATACTTTTAGTACTCCATTTAAACCTGTAAACTTATGACCACAAGAATCCGACACTCCCAAAGAGATTAATTTTTTCTTTAACTCAAGCACATCTCTAACATGTGTTAGTGTTCTTATAACTCCATCAAACATTTTAATTTTAGCACTTCCAACCCCAACAATCTTACATGAATAATTGTCTCCCAAAAGAACTGCACCATCATTAACTGTTTAATAAGAAGCAAACCAATCTGTGTGAAGACAGACATGCACCAGAATCTAACAACCTTTCTTCATTATATTCAGAAACACTACAAATGGAGAAAACCTCATCGATCATAGTTGAATCAGACTTAACGGAATTGGCCTCAAATTTGGAGTCATCTAGGCTTGTATTCTTGTGTTTTCCAAAGTCCTTCTTGAGATGGCCAGAATTTTAATTCTCTTTCAACCCTTTGATTTAGACCTAGAAGTACCTCTTGAATTTTCTCCTCTTTCTTTGGTTCAACCTCTAACAACCAAAGCTTCGAGTGAAGAGGTTTCAAAACTAGATTTCTTTCTCAAATCCATAGACAACAATGCTCCAACCATAATGTCAAATTCCAGATTATCAGTTGTACGAAGGCTAATGGAAGAAACTACTTGACCCCAAGATTTAGGTAACGTACATAAAAGATTGACTACTTCATCTTCATCATCAATTTTAACGTC
This sequence comes from Pseudotsuga menziesii, assembly GCA_001517045.1. Taxonomy (NCBI): domain Eukaryota; kingdom Viridiplantae; phylum Streptophyta; class Pinopsida; order Pinales; family Pinaceae; genus Pseudotsuga; species Pseudotsuga menziesii. The sequence goes on from LPNX010701050.1 coordinate 250,070, forward strand.
CATATTAGTCGATTGACAAATAAGAGTATTAAAAGCATTCAAATGATCTGTTATCTTCGTACCTTCTTTCATTTTCATACCGTATGACTGTCTCTTCAAGTAAATTCTATTTGTTAAATATTTGGTCATATACGGACTTTCTAACTTGCTCCATAGGCTTGCTGCTGACTTTTCTTCAACAATATTAAACAACACATCATCCGCAAGACATAATCGAATTGTGTTAAGTGCTTTGGCATCTAATTCCTCCCATTCATCCTCTTTCATAGTTATGGGTTTCTTTCTCTTACCATCTAAGGCTTTTTGCAACCCTTGCTGTACTAAGAGATCCTGCATCTTTAAGTTCCACAATTCGAAGTTATTTTAACCACTAAATTTCTCAATTTTAAACTTTGTATTAGACATTGTAATCACAACACCTTTGAGGTTTGACTTATTTTCAATTATCGATGTGAATGCAGGGGCTTCCCTTTTCTCACAAAACAACAACCAAAATTCCTATTCTGAAATTGATTTAATAATTTTTATGATTACTTACACGAGTTTAATGTAGACGCCTCCTACACATTTTTTAGTGCATGGACCCAAAAAAAAAACGTAGATATTGCGTAACTCCTCCAGCAATGAAGACACAATTCTAGTTCTCTTCTTCTTCACAGTTCCTCACATTGCAAAAACAATAGCCTTTACGGTTCCTCTTCTCCACATCCATAAATGAGGATCCTCCACGTCCAACAATAGTGACAACTGATTCATGACTCTTCTCCACGGTGGCTCTCCTCTTCACCATGGTTTAGTAGCAAACTATTGACTCTTCTTCATGTGGATTTTCCACATCCAACTTTCTTCAATTCTCTTATGCTGACAGGTGCTCACGAGAGGATCTCTACTGAGGCAAATATCTTCTTCTTTATCAATTCCTCTTCTCCACATTCATCGATAGCAATGGCTCCTCTGCTCCTCCTTCACATTGCTAACAACCCTCTTCTCCATGGTCTAGCAGCCAGACTTCTCCTCCTCTTCACGTGGCCCCAACAGACTGGTCCTCCTCTTCACGGGCTATGACTCCTTGAAGAAATATCACACGGTCACCAAGGTCCACATCCACGGTCCTCCAACAATAGCAATGGTAGCAGTAGCGAAGATTTTCTTCTTCACCACGTTCTGTAGCAGCAGATCTCCCTCTTCACGGTTTCTCTTTTCCATAAACAACGATAGCTAGCAGCGAGCATCATAAAGTCGGCAACAGGACGAGCGTCAGCAGTAGATGATCAACAATGCTCTCTTCCCCATGGTAAGTGATGAACGGCTCACTCCTCTCTCACATGTCTCTCTTAACTCATGGGATCTGATACCACTTGTTTAAAATTAGAGACAAATATATATAT